>JACAFY010015579.1:0-15677 GCA_015252635.1 Dictyostelium capitatum | reverse complement strand
CCCGCCGTTTTTTTTTACCCCCAAACCGTCGCACGTGCTCATGTCCAGGCGCGGGGGCGGGGACTTATGTTCATATCACACATAAAAAATTTTTTAAAAAAAAAAAAAAAAAAAACAACAACAAAAATTCTTCCAAAAAAAAAAAGCAATACATCATTTGAAATTAACACACAAAGTGTTTGTAATATTAAATAAAATCTGTAAAATTAGTTATTTATTTTATTAAAAAAAGGTATGTAACATTATTTTGTAAAATTACACTGGATCATTGATTAATATATTAATTGATTGTTTGTTTGTTTGTTTGTTTGTTTGTGTGTATTTAGACAACATGTCAGAATTTAATAATAGTGATACAGCTAGTATCACTAGTAATAGTACAGTTGGTAATAATACAGCAGGAAATAGAGCAAGTGTAAGAAGTAATACATTATTTTCAGGTGATTTAAATCAACAAGCTATTAGTCAAAATGTACAAAGAGAAATTTATAAACAATTGGAATTATTACTACTTAAAAAGAAAGCAGGTGATTCAAAGGTAACAATTAGACAAGGTTTATTAGTTACAATTCCACAAGTGGAGAAAGTATCACAATTATCAAGCACAAATGTATCACATTCACTCGAAGTTTTATCAAATGTCCTTGTACAAATATCAAAACAATCATTACATTCAGTTTGTGAAGTATTAATTAAAATGTGTGATCCTTATTTAGATGACATCAACTTAATCAATTCTACAAAAAAGAATGAATTACCATCATTCAAAGATGAATCTATTGAATCTGATACAGAAGAATCAATTCCAACTTTAAATACAAATTCAACCTTATCACCTTCTTCACAACCACCATCACTAACAAGTGAATTATCATCACCTTCACTACTATTAGATACACCTTCAGTTACATCACCATCATTCACAAAACAAAATTCAAATGAATCATTATCATCATCAACCTCCTCATTACAATCATTAACTTCAGCATCTGGTTTAATGTCACCACAACAACCAACATCAGCAGAAAATGAAAATAATGAACAACAAATAACCAATAATAATAATAATAACAACAATATAATTGTTAGCGGTAGTAATAACTTTACAAGTGGTTTAAATTTTATAAGTAGAAGTAAAAACGATTTTAAACAAATATCAGAGGATACACCATTATATCATTTATTAAATACAATTTATATGGTATTGGAATCACATCAACCAAATAGATATGCAAGATCATTTGAACCTGGTGATTCATCAATTGATCAGCTATCAAAATTACCACCAAAAGTTATCACATTTTTATTTGGTCTATTAAATTATAATCATACACCAGCCATTAGATATAAAGCTGCAAGTTGTTTAAAAGTAATTTCAATGACTTCTCTTGAAACAATCACTCAATTCTACGTAAATAAATTACAAGGTGGTGGTGGTGGTAATTCAAATAATGGTACAGGTGGTTCAAACAGTTCAAACAAGACAATTTCATCAGATGATTTTTATAGAGAGTATTCTACATATCAAAAATCTACAAAATATTTAGAATTTGGATTCCATAGAGACGGTCAAATTGAAGCAACTTCACAATATTTTGCAAAGTTATTATTGGAATTGGAAAAAGTATCTAGAGCAATTTTCATTCAATCCATTGGTTACACTATAATTCATTCATTCCCTAGAATGTTTAATAGTCAAACAAACTATTCGTTAGTACCAGAACCATTTTGGACAATCACTCAAAAGATTTATGATATAATGTTAAAATGGTCAAAGAAAAGCAGTAAATTGAAACCAGTTTGCATTAGGACATTGTTTTCAATGATTGGATCAAGTCAAGAATTCTTTATTGGCAAAAGTGGTGATTTATTACAAATTTGGTGTTCTGCATACAAAGAATCTTCATCGAAACAACATAGAAAAAGTTATTTAGAATGTTTGGTTCAATATTTTACAACTATTAAATCATTGTTTATTGTTGAAGCAAAAGCAACATTTTATCAAACTCAAGTTGAATTATTACTTCCAGTATTATTACCAAAGAAAGTGACGCCATCAACAATTGAAGCTTCATTAATATTGGAAGTGTTGATTGCAATGGGTAGATTTAGTTGTTCGATTGTTGTATCAAAATATTTATTATCAATTTTAACAATTCCAAATAAAAGTGGTTCATCAGGTAGTGGTTCATCAAATGATTTCTCCATGGAATCAAAAGCAATCATATTCAAAATGATTTACAGATTGAATATTGAATTTCCTGAACAAATTCGTTACTATGATAGAACATTGTGGAATGTTTTAGATGTACAATTTCTAAATTATAATTATGATGGTGAATCAAGCCCACTCAAATATTTGTTATTGTTGTTCCCATCACATTGTTCACATGAAAATTTAAAAGAAATTGCAGATAAAATAATTAAATCAACATTTGCATCGGAATTGGATATTGCAACAATGTCAACTATTGGTATTACAAAATATTTATCAAGTCAACCACATACAACATTTCCCTCACTATTATTACAAATGTTAACATATATTACAAATTATTTTGGTGAGCTTAGTGGTCTTTGTAAAGTTGTTAAAAATATGTGTATGGTAATGCAAGAATTTATTGGACTTCATTACCTTCCAAATAAAGAGAGAAAAATGTCAGCAGCAGTAGGAATTGATCAAACAACCTGGAAGAATTTACGTGATACTTGCGAAGGTGTATCACTTTATTTGTTATCTTCAGTTATCACTCCATTATGGTCAGAGGTATTTGAATTTATAAATTTAACAGGCCATGAAATATTCAGAGAAATTGATGCATCACTTAAATGTTCGTATCTTGCAGATTATTTACCAAATAGTAATTGTCAAATTGCCATTCCACAACAACAAATTACCAGTAATATCATTTTAACATTAAATTGTGATCTTACAAATTTCCTCATTATTCATCGTGGTGATCTATCAAATTGTGTAAATTGGTGTTGGGCTAAATTAAGAAAAAGATGGCATCCAAAGTCACAACCTATTGGTTGGAAAAATAATTTGGCATTCTTATTACTTTCATTACGTTTAAATGTTGATCAACCAGAATTAACATCAGTTGAGGATCAATTACTTACTGAAGTGTTGACATGTTATTTCCAAGAACGTGAAGGTCGTACAAATGAAGAATTATGTCAATTGATTGCTGATATTTCTTTGTATCTTCATCCATCTTGTTATGATACTGTATTTAGATTCATTGAACAAGAACGTGGTAGAGATTTAAAGAGAAAAAAGAAAGAAGTTTTCTATACTCAAGATCATGTTATCACTTATGCAAGTCAATTGGTTGAAAAATTATCAGTTCAACAATACGATACAATTCCATCAATTCGTACAGCATTAAGAGAAATGACATATTTTTGGATTACAAATTCACAAGTTATTTTCAAAGATATTCCATTGACAGTTCGTGCACATACAGCAAAATTATTCAAAAATTTCCTTGCACTTGATAGTCGTTCAACATTACCAAAATCTGAAATTTCATTAAACAAAGCAAGTTATTGTAAATTAATATTCCAATGTCTTCAAGTTTTATCGGAAAACAACTCATTTGCTCAACGTGATGCCACATTGAATGAATTGGAAATTAATGTTCATCAATCTTTAAACACATTGATTTCAGATGCTTGTTTAACAGATTTTAAAAAAGAAATTATCCCATGGTTAATTAAATCATTTTCAATGGGTCCACATGTTTATTCAATTATCGCAGATAATTTATCAAGATTTTTAAAACGCTCACCAAAATATTTGAATGAATTTATTGAAAAAAGTTTTGATAATCAAGATTCATCAACAAATGGTAATGCATCAATTGGTTCATTGTTGTTCCTTAGATCATTGGTTACCAATTTCTCATCGGAAAACTACTTGAAATGGAATCATAATTGTCCACCAGAAAGATTAGCATTAATTTGTTTATTCCATATGGTTTCAACAGATGAAAAAGCAAGATTATTATCAATTCAATTATCAAATGATTTAGCAATGAGAGAACCAAATTCTGAAGAATTGACATCATTACATGCACATTTTCAAACTGTTTTCAGTAATAATTTACCATTACACATTTATTTACGTTCATCGTTACTCTATTCAAATTCAATGAGTAATAAATATCAATGGTGTACACCTGGTCTATTTGAAGAATGTGAATATTTCTTTAAATCATTTAATTCAAGTCAAAGATTATCAATGTTGACATTATTAGCACCATGGACTAGAAATTTCTGGTGGGTTTTATCAGTTGGCGAAGGTCTTTCCAAAAAAAGTCCGTATCATTTATTGGAAGCATTATTTAGTTTAACAATTCAAGCAAGACAACAAACAAATTCATTACAAAATCAAAGTTCAATTGAAATATTATGGGGTGAATTAATTTCATCGGGTGATTATCATTCAAATCCAAATGAATCAATTTCAATTATAACTCAATATGTAATTGATTTCCTTATGGAGAAATATCATTATCAAGAATCTGATTTATCAAATCGTTCATTCCAATACAAATTACCAGAGTCTAGAGATTGTTCAAAAATGATAATGAGTTTTATTTCACGTAGATCTTCAACTCATTGGTCATTTGTAATTCAACATATGATTAAATATTTACGTGTCTATGAACCATTACCAAGTTCTCCAATTGATTTCTCTATTGATACAATTAAAGCAAATGGTATTAAGTCAAAACCAACAAATCATCATCGTTTAGAAGAGAAAAAGAAATTAATTGCTCAACAATTATTAAATAATCCACCTCCACCACCACCAGATTCAGTTAATTTAACAAGTACTGCTACAGGAACACCAACTCCTGTTGCTGCTACCACTCCACCAATACCATCAGTTGTTGATGAAAAAATTCAATTTGATAGATTATCATCAATTCAAAGTGAAGAATCAATTTTAGCATTTTTTGAAGATTTATCATTTGAATTTCAATATCAAGATATTATTACAATTCCAACATTGGTACCATTATTGTTATCAAGTATACTATTTGTATATGGTCCAAACAATCCAAATGTAGATAGTAAAAAAATTCTCAACAATATCTTGCTTTCGTTGATTATTCAACAAACTTCAATTTCCAAAGAAATTAAATCAGATTGTCAACAATTTATAGATACAGATTGGAGTGTTTGGATTAAACAAGATAAACAAAAATTGAAATTGATAAATGTATTAAAAATTGGATTGGGTGATTCAATTTTGGAGATATGGGAAGCAGTTGCATTACAATTTAGTGTTAAACCAAGAGAAGTATCTGTATGTTTATCAGCTTTAGATTGGTATGGTATCATTAGATCATCATTATCTTCTAAAAAAGATGGTATGGATGGTTTATTAGGTTTATCATGTGGGTTATGGTCTGCTTCTTTAACAGGTGAAATGGATATAGTTTACAAGATATTATCTTTATTAACCTCAATTGTTGGTACTGGTATTGGTGCAAATGTAACAACTTCAAATCAATTAACTGAAACTTCATATGCGATCATTATTCGTTTAGCATCCATTTTATTGCATACTTCATATTTATTACAATTTAATGGTGTGTTGATTCTACTTTATAAAGCAATGCAATCATTGGAAGAATATTCAAAACGTATTGGTAATTCAAAACTTCAATTACGTATGACCGAAGAAATGATTGATATTTTATGTAGTGGTTTGAAATTGGAACAAGTTGTTAATCGTGGTATTGGTCATCCTCATACTTCTTTGTTAACACTTTGGTTCGCAAAAGAAACCACATTGTTTTTGGATAAGAAAAAAGGTGATTCATCACCATCAATTTGTTGTGCATTAATGTTGGCAGCTTCATGTTCAATTACAATGTCACCTGAGGATCCAAATACAAAAGATTTTGTTGAATATTTATTTGAACAACCTGTAAGTGGCCCTGTTTCAAAAATGATTCCATTACTTTATCCATATTATCATTATAATGTTGCAAAAACACCAGGTTCATTACCATTGTCAAAAGATTCATATAAACAATTGGCAAGTCAATTATGTTGGACCTTTATCGATTCTTTCCCAGATTCATTGGATTTAATATCATGTTTAATTTCATCAGTAAATGATATGGTTAAGTCATTGGTAGAAGTAGGTGGAAAAGAAGAAGATGCATCATTCTTATTGTATTTTGTAAATGAAATGCTTTCAAAATATGCAAATAGTCATATTAGTGTATCAAATATACAATCTCAAGTACTTGTTGAATACACTCAATTAATGATTGACCTTTCACAAAGATCAACTTGTGCAGCAACTCGTGAAGAAGCTCAACATGCTATTCCATTCATTCTTTCAAATATTCCACCTGGTTTACCATTGGGTAATTTTGATTTCCTTAAACCATACGACAAAAATGGTATTGTCAACAATTTTGCAGGTGTATTTGGATTACATACAAATCAAGATATTATCAACAATGTTTACACTTCACTCTATTTAATTAATACTTATCTTTATGCTGTACCATCAACTTCAAATTCTGAAATTAATCCAACAATGAAAAGAATTATCGATTCAAATTATTCAGTTTCAAACAATAATAGTGGATCAAATAAATTATCGAATAGTGGTGGTAATAAATTATCAAATAGTGGTGGTAGTGGTAATAGAGTATTATATAAACAATATTCAAGTAACAAGCAATACTTTGATTCTTTCACATTTTCATTTAAAAAGAAAGCTGTTGTACCAAAACCAAGCCAATTATTACATTCACCACCAGCTCCGGTTCTACCCACATTTAATGATCCAATTTTAAATAGATCAAATTCAAGTGTAGTTCAAATTGTTTCACCACCTTCTCCATATAAAGATCAACCATTATCAACTTCACCAAAATTAATGAGTAGTTCAAGTGGTGGTAGTGCATTTAAAAAACCATTACCTGTTTTCACAAAGAATTTAAGCGAACAAAGATTGAATCCACCAGCCCGTCCTTCAACACCACCTCCTTCACTTTCAAATTTATCATCACCAACAAAAACTTCTTCTTCAAATCTATTTTCAAATAATACTAATAGTAATACAGCCACACCAACAAATATCGCTGGTAAACCAACTGCCCCACAATTACCACCAAAAAGACAAAAACCAACTGTATCAACTTTAAATATGAACCAATAAATAAACAAATAAATATAAATATAAACTAAATAATAATTCTTAATTGTGTGAGAGTGAATAAATTAATTAATAATTTATTGTTTGTTTGTTTAAATAAATAGAGTGGTTTTTTTTTTAGAAAATGTTATTATTATTAATGTTGAGTATAGAAGGCTCTTGCTGTTATGGATTTATGATTATTTTCTGGACCGTGATTCATAATATCAATACCATTTGGTTTCATTTTAATTTCCGGATTTGAAATTTCAGATTGTCTAACTGTTCTTGATGCTCTCTTCTTTTTAATAATGATTGTAGCTACAACTGCTGCACCAATTAATGCACCACCTCCACAAGCAATTCCAATAATAGCATTTGTTGAAAGTACTGCTGCAGCTGCAGCTTCTGGGAATGCAGCTGTTGAATCAGCACCAGTATAAATTTCAGAGAATTCAGCTTCTGTTAAATCTGAAAACTCGTTTAATTCAAACTGTGGGACATCTTTGGCTGGAAAGGTTACATATAAAGTTGGCTCAGCTAATAGTGTTCTCATTGATGCTGTTTCAATATTACTATTTTCAACTACATTGTACATTACTTCGGGTAAATTATTTGTAAATTGTTGATTCAATTGATTAACTTTCAATAGATTTACCTTAAAAAATTATAATTAGTAATTATAATTTACAAAACTTTTCTTGCATGTAACCAGATATATATTATACATTATAATTATCCGTCCAATTCAACTAGTTAAATTAAATAAATATTATATTTACCTTCCAATTTACAAACTTTTCTTGCATGTCACCAGATGTATAATATACATTATAATTATCCATCCAATTCACAAATGCTTGAAATAGTAAAGCATCATCTGGTTGTTGACAGTTAATTAAACTACAGCTAATAAATAATAAAACTAATATTAAAAATTTCATTCTAATTTTTTTTATAATTATCTTTTTTTTTTTTAAAGTAAATACAAACTAAAACAAAATTATAATTTGTTTATAGTATTGAAAAAAATAAAGATCAAGATTTTTAACAAAAATTTTGAATTAAATTAATTAAATTCAAACAAATGTGTGATATCAACTATCTAGATTAATCTCATATATTTTAATTCTAATTATTTCCATAAAAAACCCACATTATTATTTGAATTTTGCCATTACTATGGAAATCTTAAAATTTTATAATAATAGAATTAAATTTTTTAATCGATCATGATATTTACAATAAAAATTTTAAAATTTTTTAAAAAAATCAATGTCGTAAAAAATGATCGAGTGTGAACAAAAAATAAGTTTCCACCTATGTTAGATATTTTTAAATGTAAACCTTGAATTAACCAAATTAATTAATTGAAAATCATGATTTTACTGCAAATTAAAAACAAAATCATTGAAGAACCCAATTAATTAATTAAAATTTAATGATTTCATTGAAGATATTTAATTTGATCCATTCTATAGTGCATGTGACACTAAAAATTTTAAAAAAAATCTTTTTGTAAAAATCAATCCAGATATTTTTTAAAAATAGAATAGTTTTTTTTAAACTTTTTTTAATACATTATTTTATAATATTTTTAATTTAAAAACAAATCAGTCTTTATTGTATAACTATTATTTATAAAAAAAAAAATACAAAAAATTGCATAAATAATTATTATTTTAAAAAAAAATTAATAAAAAATGAAATTAATTTTATTATTTATTATTTTAATTTCAATTGTAAATTGTCAACAACAATATTCACAGTTAACCGCAAGTGAGAAAACTATAATCCAAAATTTCCATAATAAGTTGAGAACAACTCCAATTGGACCAACCCCAGCTTCTCCTATTCCATTAATGACATATAATGAAACAATTGCTTCTAATCTATCAATTGATTTGGGTAAATGTAATGGATGTCAAAAAAGTAATATGACACTCAGTGGTCAAAATAGTGAACTCCAATCTTGGTGGGTTCCAGGTAACTACTTTGATGTTAGTACTGTATGTAAATCCTTTAACATTACAATGCAAATTAATTTTATAATATATAATATAAATATAAAAAATTTATTAACATGATTTAAAATTTAATAATAGGCTTTAAAAGATTTAGAATTTGGTGCTACTATGTATGATTGGAATGCTAAATCTTGTAATTATTCTAATCCTTATTACATATTTTGTATGCATTGGACATATGTATGTAAATTATTAAATTTTCAATATATATATTAAATAATAATAATACACTAACTTGATTTCAATTTAATAATAGGCTGTTTGGGCTAAATCAACAACATATGGTTGTACTCGTATCAAATGTACCGATAAACTTATTTGGGCTTGTTCATATTATCCTGCAGGTGGATTCAGAGGTGTATTACCATATTTACCACAGGGTCAAACTTTACCACCAACTCAAGTACCAACCCAAACTCCTACACCTACAAAAACTTCGACTCCATCGCCTACTATCACTCCTAGCCAGACACCAACTCAAACACAAACACAAACGCCTACACCTACAAAAACTTCGACTCCATCACCTACTATCACTCCTAGCCAGACACCAACTCAAACACAAACACAAACACAAACACAAACACCAACACAAACACCAACACAAACACCTACAAAACCAATAACTACACCAGTTCCAACCACTCAAGTGCCCGTAACAACCCCTGTCCCAACTACAGCAGCACCAGCTATTACTAGTGTTGATTGGACTAATTATTTAACTCCAGTTAGGAATCAAGGAATGTGTGGGTAAGTTATTTTATTATTTTTTCTATTTTATTAATTTATATATAAATTATAATTAAAATTAACAAATATATGTTAACATCAAATTATAGATCATGTTGGTCATTTGGTGCAACTGCAGCTTTAGAATCTCGTTATTTAATTAAATATGGTACTGCTGAAAAATCAACTCTTGCATTATCAAATCAAAATGCAGTAAATTGTATTGCCAATGGATGTAGGGGTGGATGGTCTTCTAATGTATTTAGCTTCTTTAAAGGACCAGGTATTGCATTTGAAAAAGATGATCCATATGGAATGGCAAATTATTCAAATTGTATTACAACAAGTGAAGTACCAAGATTTAAATATGTTGATTTTGGTTATGCCGCTAAAACAAAAGTTGCATTAATAACTGAATTAAAAAAAGGTCCAATTTCGGTTGCTCTTTGGGTTGATGATGCCTTTAAAGCATATAAAACGGGTATATTCAATTCCCAAACTGTCTACAACACTGTTAACCATATTGTATTATTAGTTGGTTATGATCTTCCAACAGATTCATGGAAAATTAAGAATTCATGGGGAGGAAATTGGGGCGATGCTGGTTTCATGAGATTCAGTGCTGCTAATGACAATTTGGGAATGTTGCTTTACAATTCATATTATCCAACATTTTAAAAAAAAAAAAATTATTTATTTATTTAAATTATTAATTTTTTAAAACAATAATAATAAACAAACAAAACTAATCTAATAATATTATTAGTATTCACTTTAAAATTTTAAGTATAATTTCTAAATTGGGTGAAATTGGGGGTGTAAACTTTGTTGGAAACTTTCAGTTAGGGTATCAGGATAATGAAATTATATTCTTCAAACAAACATTTTCCATTCAAACAATAACCTTTATAAACAAGGATGGTTTGATGTACAGTCTATTTTATTTAAATCTTAATATTGACAATTTTTTGGAATTTGTTATTTCAATATGTCGACATCCATTTACTGAATCACAATAATCCATAGTACATCATTATAATATGTAGGTATTGAATGACATCCAGCAAATGGAAATCAAAAATTTGATGCACATGTATCATTATATGTGTATATTAAATAAAAAAACTTAACTTTTTTTTAACAAATGTTTTGCAAAAAAAGGAAATTAAGTATGATTTTAATTAATACCTTCCATCTTATTTTACCATTTATATGTGTTTATTTGTTTAAATTGTAAATTCAATTTCTGCAATTTAAAGTGTATATATTTTTAAATAATTGATTATTAAGAGGTACCTCTTTCTTTAATCTTCTAAAAAATAATTAATTGTTATATTAAGTCTAATATTTATACTGAAAATAAAGAATTTTATTTTATTATTTATTATATTTATATGTTTATTGTAGTATTTGTTAAAATAACCATTCTGAACCGGTAGCATGAGTAACATATACAAGTGTATTTGATCTTAATTTTGAAGGTATATTCCAATATTCTTGAACGATGATGTCAGCTACACAAGATGATGTTGTCCAAATGTAAAGAATTTGTTTTTCCCATTTATCAACAACTGCTTCAGTGGATGCAATTACACCAAACAATTTTTTGTATAAAAGGTTTCTTGCAAATTCCGGTGTGAATTGAGCTTTGAAAGTTTTACCATTTAAATCAAAGAAATTAATTATTCTTACTACAGATACACCAATGTGACTACCATTGATATCAACAGAAAAATCGGTAATTTTTGAACCTGGAGCATATTGAATTTCGGTTTCAGTCTTTTTCAATTGAGCACTAAAAACTTGGTTCAATACTTCGTATGCTAATACTTCAGACCATACAGAGTTACCACCAGCATTTGGAGTATCAAATATTCTTTGACCACCTTTCGATAAAATGAAGTCATTTGGATCGGATACCAATGGTTCAAAATGGTCTACAATGATATCACCACAATTTTTATCTTTTAAACAGGAATAAAAGAATTCGGTATTTAATGAATTACCATATACGCACCAGGTTGGTTTAATTATTAAACGTGGATCTGCAACTGGTCTATTGAATGTGTGTGATTTGGAGCATGGTGATACTTCAATATCATCTGCACAATTGTTTTCTTCTAAATACTTTATAAATTGATCCAAATTTTTAAATGAAATTGATGGTTGTTTTGATTTGTCGATTGGTTGACAACCATCTTGTAATAATACTGAATCCATTTCATCAAAATCTGAAAACCATTCTAATAATTCGGATGATTCATCGGTAAAGTTGTTGTCGTTGTTGTTATTGTTTTCGTTGTTATTTGTTATAATTTGATTTTGACCGCTGTCTTTAATCATTCTCAACTCTGAATTATTATTTGAATTTTCAAAGTTGAGTTCTTTGAAGTGGAGATTGTCATGACAAGCCTCCTTAGAATGAGATAATTGGTTGTTGTTGTTGTTGTTGTTGTTGTAGCTGTGGTTGTGGTTGTGGTTGAAGAAGACATTTTTTAGGGTCTTGTTTAAGACAATTGATTGAGTTGTTTGTGTTGTTGGTGGTGTAATAGTTTGTGTAGAGAGGATAACAGCACTTCTTTTCATGTTGTTGGTGACAATGATGCTTGCTGGATGATGTGGTGGTGGTAGTATTTGTAGTGACTGTTGTTGCTTCAATTGCTGTGTTTGATAAACTTGCCAAAACTTGTAAAAAACTACTAAACAATTGTAAAGAACTGATAATAATTTCTTTCCAACTAGAGATAATAATGGAACGCATAAAGTGTGAGGAACGTGACGACCATCCAAAATCATTACAATCATCTTGTATGCAACGATCAAAACAATTGATTTGAGAATTGTTGCCATTGACAACATTGACATTGACTGTATTGGTAGCTTCATTATTACCTTGGAAATCAAAAACACAACTTTCCAAGACCTGTCTAAACAAATTTGATTCTGTACAAGCCCTTCTAACATATGTTGACACCATGGTACACAAGGAAGCTGAAACGTTTTCAATTGATTCTTGAGCAGAAGCATTGTTGACGACAAAATGATTCTCCACATCACAAACCAATTTGGTTGAATTGTTTGTACAAGTAGCTGTGGCTGCGGCGGCAGCTTCTTCTTCAAGCAAGAATGTTTCTTTTGGGTGGAATTGTTGAGCACTGGCAAAATAAGTCTTGTTTTGGTGTGTTGTTTCAAAACAATTATTATGGACTGGTTCAACAATGGCAACATTGGTGATGACATTGGTATTATCCTTCTCAAAAGATGACAAGGCATTGAAAATTTGGGTAGCTGTTAAAATTGGGAAATTGCTGTTGTTTCTATTGACCATTGATTTAACGGTCATTGTTTGGAAGAGTTCAATCGATACTTGAACAGGTACGAAAATGGTAACAAATTGAGTTGATGTTTGGTTGTTGTTATTGAATGAAGACATTTTTTTTTTGTTGTTGGGGGATAGTAGGAAGAGGGGAATTAATTAATTAATTGAATAATAATAATGCTAATTGGGCTAAAAATTTAATTATTTATTATTTGTTTTTGTTGTTTGTTAAAAAAAAAATTATATAATTAATATTTATATTTAATTAATTTTTTTTATATGTGTATCATAATTAAATTTACCTATGTTTGTTTGTTTGTTTGTTTTTATAATGAGTGGTGGAAAATTTTCTAACTAAAAAAAAAATTTTAAAATTCTCAATTTTTTCCTTGTACACATTTTAAAAAATAATAATTAAAAAAATTAATTAAAAAAATTATATTATATGAAATTTCCGTTTTAAACAATTTGGAGAATACTTTGAAAAGGTTTTGGTTCATTGTTATACCTTAACCAAAATTTATTTTATAATTTCATATTACTCAAGTTATTTATTTTCTAAAAAAATTTATTTATTTATTTTTATGCAATTGCACACTATTTCTTTTGTTTGAAAGATTAAAAGGTCAAAGAATTAAAGTAACTAATATAATAATCAACTTTAAAATAAATCAATTTTTCATTTAAACCTGTTATCATTATCGAAAATCATCTTTGGTTTAACTTCAACAAGCTGTAATAAATATTTAAAAAACTTATTAGTAAATAATAATAAATTTGGTATTAAATTTTAAGTTGTTATAATTAATCAAACACCACGATACATCATTGATGCAACTGTATTTGCATTACCTGAGGATGTGAGTATATTACTTTTATATTGTTACTTTTGTTTGAAGTTGTGTACAAAATTTTTTTTTTTTTTTTAATTTTTTTTTTTTTTTTTTTTTTTTTTTTTTTTTTTTTTTTTTTTATTTTTTTAAAAATTTTTTTTTTTTTTTTTATTTTTTTTTTTTTTTTTTTTTCATTTTTTTTTAAATTTTTTTTCATTTTTGGCTCATCACAAACGATTGAACGTTTTTTCAGTAAATAGAAAATGACGGAAAACAACAACAGCAAAACAGCGATAAAAGATGATAAAAATATAAATAATAATAAAAATACAGAAGGATCATCCTATTTTTCATGGTTACCATGGAGAAAATCAAATACAACTACAAACTATACAGATGATAAATCAATTAATAATGAAATAAATAATAACAATAATAATATAAATAATAAAGAAAATATAGACACAAATATAAATAATGATACAACAAATATAAAAAGAACAAAAGAAGAAAGAGGAAAAGAAAGATTACGTGCACAACAATTACAACAGTCCAAAGAACCATTAACACAAGCACAAATGAAAGAATTGAAAGAACAACAAATTAGAGAACACAAATACCAACAAACTAAAAAATATAGAAAAGAAGAAATCAAGAGAAAATTAGAAAAAAGAAAAGAGGATTTAGTAGAGATGGTATTAGATCCACCAATTAACCAAGTAGATTTAACTTTTGAACAATTACAAGATCTATCCTACTCAAGATTAGGTAATCCAAATCATTTAACACCAAAAGTAATTTTATGGGGTACTGGTGCAGTTGGTGGTGTTGCTGGTGGATTCGTTGGGAATAGTATAATTAAAAATCACCCAATTAAATCATTAAAATCATTTGTAGTCTTTTTTAGCATTGGTTGTGGTGCATATGCTACATCAAAAGTGTTATATGACCAACCTCATTTTAACAAGGTCTTTAATGATTTCCAACAAAATTCATATGATGTTCTCGTAGAAGATTACTTTATGGAAGAATTACCATCATTAATTTTAGCAAGGCAATTAAAAAAAGCAAATAAAAAATTTGATAGATATGGTAATATTATTCAACATCAATAACAATAACGTCAGCAACAACAACAACTACAATCAAACAAAAGTTTTGAGTCTTTAATAAATAAAAGTAAAACCAATATAATAACCAATTCACACAAAATATAATATTCATGACAACTCATACAAACAATATTTGCAGTTATTTTTTAAAAAGAAACGAAGTTTATGAAATGGTCTTTTTTTTTTTATTTTTTTAATTATTTTTAATAAATACTTTATTTAAATGTTATGGTCTTTTTTTGATAAATTTAATACAATTGATCATTCATTTATCGTAATTGTTTTTTTTTTTTTTTTTGTTTAAATAACCATACAATTCATTCAAAAAATAGTTACTATCCCATCTTATTTTTGATTTTTTTTTTTTTGATTTTTTTTTTTAATTTTACCAAAGTTATCGTAATAATAATAATTTGTATAAATTATACAACGTTTTGTTTGTTTTTTTTTTTTTTTTTTTTTTTAAAAATTGGTTTTTTTAAA
>JACAFY010015568.1:0-16691 GCA_015252635.1 Dictyostelium capitatum | reverse complement strand
ATTTGGTTGATAAATCAATTACTGATGCAAATCTTGGTTTAGTACCATTATTTAATATTGGTGATAAAGTTTGGTTAGATCCATTAAATACTGGTAAACGTGATTCAGATTCACCACCAATTCCAAATATACCATTAAGATTAACTGATAAAGATGGTACAGTAATCGAAACAACTACAACCGATAAAGATGGTAAATTCAAATTTGAAGATATTCCACCAGGTGATTATTGTATTGAAGCTGATATTTCAAAAGATCAATATAAACCAGTTAATACTTCAAATGATTCAGTATTCACAATTTCATCATCAAATGATCAAACAATTACAACTAAATATTGTTTCACAATTACTGATAAAGATATTACTCCACCACTTGGTTTAGCACCATATTATGAAATTGGTTCATTAGTTTGGATTGATTCAAATAATAATGATTTATTAAATACACCAAATGATATTGGTAAATCAGATGTTTCATTAACATTAACAAATATTGGATCAAATGAAATCTCAACAACTTCAACTAATACAGTAGGTAATTACAACTTCAATCATTTATTAGCAGGTGATTATTGTATTCAAGTATCACAACCAAATAAATATCAATTCATTATTCCATCAATTGATTCAATTGTTGACTCAACTGGTAAATATTGTTTCAAATTAACACAATCAAATCCAAATATCAATATTGGTTTAATTCCATTAAATAGTATTGGTTCAATATCATGGTGAGATAAAAATAATAATGGTGTTAAAGATGTCAATGAATCATTACCATCAGTTGAAGTAAAATTACAAGATTCAACTGGACAAGTTATATCAACAACTACAACAGATTCAAATGGTAATTACAAATTTGAATCATTATTACCAGGTGATTATTGTATTGTTGTATCAACACCAATTGGTACAATACCAGTTACTGGTAGTGTTGATAATTTATTCGTCAATGATAAATATTGTTTAACATTTACTGGATCAGAACCAATTGATAGAATTGATATTAATCCAGGTTTCGTATCAACACTTGATATTGGTCAATACGTTTGGATCGATAAGAATAATAATGGTAAACAAGATTCAGATGAATTATTAATATCAGGTGTTTCAGTTCATATCTTCTCACCAAATGGTACATCAATTGCAAATTTAGTCACAGATTCAAATGGTAAATATGCACTTAAAGATCAAGTACCAGGTTCATATTGTGTTCAAATGATTATTCCAGATCATTATAAACAAGTTATCAAATCATCAGAATCACCATTTGATTCAGATGTTAAATATTGTTTCGATTTGGTTGATAAATCAATTACTGATGCAAATCTTGGTTTAATACCATTATTTAATATTGGCGATAAAGTTTGGTTAGATCCATTAAATACTGGTAAACAATTAGATAATTCACCAGGTGTTGCCGATATAACTCTATCACTCGTTGATGAAAATGGAAATTCAATTGAATCAACTACAACAGATAAAGATGGTAAATATCAATTCGTTGATGTTGTACCAGGTGATTATTGTATTCAATCAATTATTGATTCAGAGTTATACAACCCAGTCAATTCATCAAATGATTCTCCATTCTCAACAAATTTAACCACTCCAGCACCAACTGTAAAATCATGTTTCACATTATCAAATTCAATAGACAACCAAGATTTAGGATTAACACCATATTATGAAATTGGTTCATTAATTTGGGTTGATTCAGATAATAATGATTTATTCAACACAGGTGATATTGGTAAATCAGATGTTTCAATAACATTAACAAATATTGGATCTGGTGAATATTCAACAACAATTACAGATGCTGATGGTATTTATAATTTCGATCATTTATTAGCAGGAAATTATTGTATTCAAGCAACTCAACCAGATAAATATCAATTCGTTGATGTATCAATTGATTCAGTTGTTGATTCAACTGGTAAATACTGTTTCAAATTAACTCAATCAAATCCAAATATCAACAGTGGTTTAATTCCATTAAATAGTATTGGTTCAATTGCATGGTTAGATAAAGATAATAATGGTAAGAGAGAATTAACAGAATCATTACCATCAGTTGAATTATCATTACAAGATCCAACTGGAAAAGTTATATCAACAACTACAACAGATTCAAATGGTAATTATAAATTTGAATCATTATTACCAGGTGATTATTGCGTAATATCAACAACACCACTTGGTACAATTCCAGTTACTGGTAGTGTTGATAATATTTTCGTTAATGATAAATATTGTTTAACATTTACTGGATCAGAACCAATTGATAGAACTGATATTAATCCAGGTTTCGTATCAACACTTGACATTGGTCAATACGTTTGGATCGATAAGAATAATAATGGTAAACAAGATTCAGATGAATTATTAATATCAGGTGTTTCAGTTCATATATTCTCACCAAATGGTACATCAATTGCAAATTTAGTTACAGATTCAAATGGTAAATATGCACTTAAAGACCAAGTACCAGGTTCATATTGTGTTCAAATGATTATTCCAGATCATTATAAACAAGTTGTTAAATCATCAGAATCACCATTTGATTCAGATGTTAAATATTGTTTCGATTTGGTTGATAAATCAATTACTGATGCAAATCTTGGTTTAGTACCATTATTTAATATTGGTGATAAAGTTTGGTTAGATCCATTAAATACTGGTAAACAATTAATTGATTCTGCTGGTATTCCAAATATTCCATTATCATTAATTGATAAAGATGGTACAGTAATCGAATCAACTACAACAGATAAAGATGGTAAATATCAATTCAATGATATTGCACCAGGTGATTATTGTAT
This sequence comes from Dictyostelium capitatum, assembly GCA_015252635.1. NCBI lineage: Eukaryota > Evosea > Eumycetozoa > Dictyosteliales > Dictyosteliaceae > Dictyostelium > Dictyostelium capitatum. The sequence continues at coordinate 13,864 of JACAFY010015568.1, read as the reverse complement.
TCAATCAACAATTGATTCAGATAAATATAAGCTTGTAAACAAATCAAAAGATTCACCATTCTCATCATCAACAACATCAGTTGTACAATCATGTTTCACAGTATCAGGACCATTAGATAATCAAGATTTAGGATTAACACCTTATTATGAAATTGGATCATGGGTTTGGATCGATTCAAACCATGATGATACATATGATTCTACCATTGAAAATGGTAAACAAGGTGTCACATTAACATTAACAAATACTGGATCAGGTGAAGTTTTAACAAATATTACACTTTCAAATGGTAATTACAACTTTGGTCATTTATTAGCAGGAAATTATTGTATTCAAGTATCACAACCAAATAAATATCAATTCGTTGATGTATCTGTTGATTCAGTTGTTGATCCAACTGGTAAATACTGTTTCAGATTAACACAACCAACTTTTGATATCAATGCTGGTCTTACTCCATTAAATAGTATTGGATCAGTATCATGGTTAGATAAAAATAATAATGGTAAGAAAGAATTAACAGAATCATTACCATTTGTAAAATTATCATTACAAGATCCAATTGGTACAGTTGTTGCATCAATTATTACAGATTCAAATGGTAATTACGAATTTAAAGGATTACCTCAAGGTGATTATTGTGTTGTTGTATCAGAAATTCCAATTGGTACAATTCCAGTTACTGGTAGTGTTGATAATTTATTCGTTAATGGAAAATATTGCTTTACATTTACTGGTCCAACATCAATTGATAGAATGGATGCTAATCCAGGTTTTGTTGAAGTATTAGATATTGGTCAATACGTTTGGATCGATAAGAATAATAATGGTAAACAAGATTCAGATGAATTATTATTATCAGGTGTTTCAATTCATATATTCTCACCAAATGGTACATCAATTGCAAATTTAATCACAGATTCAAATGGTAAATATGCACTTAAAGATCAAGTACCAGGTTCATATTGTGTTCAAATGATAATTCCACCACATTATAAACAAGTTGTCAAATCATCAGATTCACCATTTGATTCAAATGTTAAATATTGTTTCGAAGTGTATGATAAATCAATTACTGATGCAAATCTTGGTTTAGTACCATTATTTAATATTGGCTCAGATGCATGGTTAGATAATTTACATGACGGTAAACGTAGAATTGATTCAACAACTGTTTCAAATGTTACAATGTCACTTTATGATTCAAATGGTAAATTATTATCGACAACAATTACCAATTCAAATGGAACATATAGATTTATTGATCAAGAACCATCAAGAGATTATTGTGTTCGTGCAACTATTCCATCAAATTACAAAATGGTTGAAACATCAACAGATTCACCATTTAAGAATTTCACATTATCTTCAATAAATGTATTAGAAGTTGGTCAATATTGTTTCACAATTGTCAATTCAGATATATTAAATGCAAATGTTGGTTTAATACCATATCTTTATGTAGGCGGTACAACATGGATTGATTTAGATCTTTCAAAATATTTCTCATCATCAGATGTTACAATTTCAAATGTATCGGTTGTTCTTTATGATCCAATTACTGGTAATAATATTGTTAATGTTAAATCAGATGATAAAGGTAGTTACATTATTCCAAATATACTTCCAGGTCAATTCTGTTTACAATTCTCTCCACCAACTGGTTATTCAATTGTAATTGGTTCAGTTGATTCAATTGCAAATGCAACAGGGTATTATTGTTTCCCATTATTCAAGAATGAAACTAATATTAATTTTGGTGTTAACACAATGTTTGGAATTGGTCAAATTGCATGGATTGATATAAATAATGATGGAAAAAGAACAGATAATGAATTCCTTATAAATGTTGATCTTACACTTACAGATGGTGTAAATGAAATTGCAAAAACTAAAACTGATATATTTGGTAATTATTTATTCTATCCATTAACAATGGGTAGATATTGTGTAATTGCAACTACTCCATTAGGTACAATTCCAGTTACTGGTAGTTTAGATTCACCATTTATAAATGGTCAAGATTGTGTTAGATTAAATGGTATTGTTCCATTTAATAATACATTTGTTAATCCAGGTTTCGTTAAAGTATTAGATATTGGTCAATACGTTTGGATTGATAAAAATAATAATGGTAAACAAGATACAACAGAATTATTATTATCAGGTGTTAAAGTATCATTATCATCACAAACAAATGGTACATTAATTTCAACAACAACAACTGATTCAGATGGTAAATATTCATTTAAAAATCAAGTACCAGGTAAATATTGTGTATCAATGGTTATTCCATTAAATTATCAACAAGTTATCAAATCATCAGATTCACCATTTAATAAGAGTACAATTTATTGTTTCACTCTTACTACAACATCTATATTAAATGCAAATCTTGGTTTAGTTAAATTACTTACAATTGGTGAAAAAGTTTGGTTAGATTCATTAAATACTGGTATTCGTTTACCAAATTCATTGGGTGTTCCAAATATTACAGTTGTATTAAATAATCCAACTACAACATTAAATTCAACAGTAACAAATTCAAATGGTAATTATCAATTTAATAATATTTTACCAGGTAATTATTGTGTAATAATTGGTCCATATGATATAAACGTTTATCAAGCAGTAAATACATCAACCTATTCACCATTCTCAATTGAAACTTCAACAACATCAAAATATTGTTTCTACATTGAAGAAAGTGTTAATAATGTTAATTTAGGTCTTGCACCATTCTATAAATTGGGTTCAAATGTTTGGATTGATAAATTAAATAATGGAATTAAAGATTTAGATGATCCATTAAAATCAGGTATTCAATTATCATTGATAAATAATGGTAATTCACAAATTCAAACAACTATAACATCAGATACTGGTATTTATTCATTTAATAAATTATTAGCTGGTAATTATTGTATTTCAGCAATTGTTCCAGATAATTTCAAAGCAGTTGTAACATCAACAGATTCACCATTTAGTTCAGTTAGTGGTAGTGATATATTTGATATTAATCAAAAATATTGTTTCCAATTAACATCTGATAAATTAAATGTTAATCTTGGTATTGTACCATTATATTCAGTTGGTAAATTTATTTGGATTGATTTGAATGGTAATGGTTTATATGAATCAACAACAGAAATACCATATAAAAATCTTACAGTTACATTAGTACCATCAAATAAAAATATTCCAGCACAAATTACATCAACAAATGATCAAGGTCAATATAATTTCAAACAATTGGCAGTTGGTGATTATTGTATTGATGTTACAGTTAAAGATAATTATGTAGTAACTCAAATTACAACACAATCTGTATTTAATCAAAATGGTGAAAAATGTTTCACAATTAAATATGGTGATCCAATTTCAAGAATTGATATTAATGGTGGTTTAATTCCGCCAGCATTCTCAATTGGTGATTATGTATTTTATGATGCAAATGGAAATGGTTTATTCGATAGTCCAATTGATATACCACTTTCAAATATTACTGTTACATTATATGATTCATTTGGTACAAATATTTCAACAACTACAACAAATTCAAATGGTATTTATCATTTCTTAAATATTGGTCAAGGTGATTATACAGTTGGTTTTAAATATCCAAAGAATTTGAAACCAAGTCCAATTTCTACACAATCACATATTGATAAACGTGGTGTCATTGCATTTAAATTATCAATTACAAGTAAAGATGTTACACCATCAATACCATCAGATTCAGTTCCAACATATTATATAAATAGAAATTTAGATGCAGGTTTTACACCTGAACTATTTGGAGTTGGTTTCTATATTTTCAATGATTATAATGGTGATGCAATAATGGGACCAATGGAAATGGGTATGTCAGATATTACAGTATTATTATCATTACAACAAGATTTAAATACAACAATTGCAACAACACTTACAGATGCAAATGGTACATACATTTTCACTGGTTTACAACCAGGTAATTATTGTGTAACTTACATTGTTCCAAAAGAATTTTATCCAACAACTGGTAAAACATTTAAATGTTTTGAATTATCAGTATTTGCTTCAAATGTTCAACCATATTCAATTCCAGGTCATCGTGAAGATGTTTATCAAGATGCAACAGTTAATTTCGGTATGAAAGCATATAGATATGCAGTTGGTACATATATTTGGATTGATAAAAATGGTAATGGTGGAGCAGAATCTTATGAACCCGCAGTTGAAGGTATAGTAGTAAGTCTTTATGATAGTGATACCAATTTCCTTCAAAGTACAACAACAAATCCAGTTGGTGTTTATATATTTGATTATCTTTTAGCTGGTACATACATATTGAAGATTGTACCACCAATTGGTTACACAATTTCAAATAATACACTTCAAGATAATAAAGCAAATGCAACTGGTTATATAACTGTTGAATTAAATCAAGATAAAAATTTATTATTAGTTGGTCCAGCTTGGAATCTTAAATCAGATTATATTAATATCTATCAAGATTTTGGTATAGTTCCACCAAAGATTGCAATTGGTAGATTCGTTTTCGTTGATCTTAACAATAATGGTATTAGAGATGTTGGTGAGCCACCACTAGCTAATACAACTGTAACATTTGGTTCAAATAGATTTAGAACAACTGATTCAAAAGGTTATTATGTTTTCGATAATATGGATACTGGTGTAAATTGTTTTGTATTCACTCCACCAAATCCTTCATATAGAATTGGTAAAAATGGTAATGATAACTTCCTCGATGGTAATGATTCACTTTGTTTAGATATTGAAGTTGATAGTGATGCTGTTCGAACAGTACCATCTGACAATCTCAAAGCTTTTTATAAAAATTTCAATTTCAACGTTGGTTATGTTCCTCAATTCTTATTTATTGGTAAAGTATTAATACAAAAAACTATTAAGTATATATTTTATTAACCACATATATTGAATGATACTACTTCTAGGTAATACAATTTGGATAGATTCAAATAATAATTCAATTTTGGATAATGGTGAAGTTGGTGCAGATGGTATAAAGGTAGATTTAGTTTTAGCAAGTAATGGATCACCTGCAATGGATGTATTTGGTAATCCTGTACCAAGTCAAATTACAGATTCAAATGGTAAATATTTATTCCAAAATGTATCAGCTGGTGTCGGATACACAGTAATTACAACCATTCCATCAAATAGTGTAAAATATGTAACAGGTACATCATATTCACCAATTTTAACAAATGGTACTTCAAGAGCAACTCCAAATGGTCAAATTATAGTATTAAATAATTACACTGCTGCATTTGATCAATATGGTTATAATGCATGGGTAAATTTAAATAATAATGCAGGTATTGTTATACCATGTTTCACAGTTGGTCAACAATCATGGTCAGATGGTAATTTGAATGGTATTTTCGATATCAATGAAATTGGTTTCCCATATGTAAATCTTACACTTTATAGAGCAGATGGTAGTATACCAAATGATATATTTGGTAAACCAATACCAATGGCAATTTCAGATGTAAATGGTAAATATTCAATTCCAAATGTACCACCAGGTAATTATTATATGGCAGTTGGTGTACCACCAAGATATATCATTGCAAATGTAACAACAACTGGTGTTGTAAATAATAAATTCTTTGCATCAAATCGTAGTACAGCAATATTTAGTATGCCAGGTACTGATGTTGTTACAGTATCAACTACTGCACGTTGTAGACAAGCATACAATAAAGCAAATGTTGGTATTAATACACCATTTGTAGCATTGGGTATTAGAACATTCGTTGATACAAATAAGAATGGTATATTTGATATTGCAGATGAAAAACCATTACCAAATGTAACAGTATTACTATTAAATAATAATGGTCAACAAGTATTGGGTATTGATGGATTACCAATGAAAGCAGTATCTGATATAAATGGTTATTATTATATTGATAATGTTCGTTTAGGTTATTATATAGTTCAATTTGTAATTCCAGGTGGTTATTCAGTAACTCCAGTTAAATTAGCTTCTTCATCAATAGTTTCAAATAATGCATATCTTACTGGTAAAACAGATGCATTTAGTTTAATAATTACATCTGCTGATATTCGTCCAAGATTTGATAATGAAACCAATGCATTCACAGCACCATATATTGATGCAACTCATAATGCTGGTTTTGTATTTACAACAATGGGTATCTATGGTTATGTTTGGAATGATGTACTTCAAGATGGTCTATTTGATAATAATTCAGTTCCATCAGGTGTATTCTCTGTTCAATTGAAATCAACTGGTGGTACAACTGGTGTAGCTGGTACAGTAATTTTAACAAGTCCAGTTGCAACCAATGGTAGTTATTCATTCCCAAATATTCAATTGGGTAATTATACAATTTCATTAGTTGTAGCTTCAGGTAGTGGTTGGATTGCAACAAAACAAAATTTAGATTCTGTAATCAATAGTGCATTCAATACATCATCATTTAATTTAAATCCAAATGATGTTGCAAATATTAATTGTCCATTCTCTTCATATAAATGTAAACTTGTTAATCTTGGTATCATTCGTCCAAGTACAAAGAATCTTAGTGGTAAAGTATTTAAAGATTATAATTGTAATGGTAAAATGGAAACATCTGGTCCATTTGGTACAGCTAGAGATGTTGCATTGGCTAAAATACCAGTTTACATTTATTACACTGATAGTAAAACACCATTTAATTCAACATTAACAGATTCAACTGGTACATATTCATTCTTTAATTTAGTTCAAGATGGTAATTATCTTATTACAGTTGGTACACCAGCACTTCCAACAGGTACTGGTGATAAAGTTGAAGCATGTCGTCCAACTTCAATTATAGTTCCAAATACACTTACAATTCCAACTGGTTTAACTGATTTCTCATTTATTACAAATGAAGAAACATGTAATGATATTCCAAATCTTTCAACATCATGTTATGTAATTGGTAATTCAGATGAAACTGGACCAAATACTGGTGAACCTGTTATTGTTATGTTCCCCTATAATTCAACTCAACATAATCAAATTACTCCATTATCATTCTATTATGAATCAGGTACTACATTTGGTCAAGCATATGATCGTGTAAAGAAATGTTTATACGCTTCATCATTCACTAAATTTGGTACTGATTATGGTCCAGGTCGTTTAAATGCAATTTATAAAATTGATACATTAACTGGTAGAAATTCATTGTATGCTCGTCTTGATTCATTCTTGGATAAAGATTTAGAAGGTACAGATGATATATTGGGAATGGATATTAGTTTAGATACAGATTTTAGAATTTCAGAAATTTATCGTACTTCATTTGGTGGTCTTGATATTAATCCTTATACTCGTACATTGGCAGTAGTTGGTTTACAAACACGTGATATTATTTTAATGCCATTGGATGCACAACCAAATAAAACCAATACTCAAAGATACACTGTTCCATTTGGATGTACTAAAACAACTGATAAATTCTTTTGGCAACCATTTGCATTGAATTTCCATCAAGGTAAATTCTATACTGGTTCAGTTTGTGGTGGTCCAACAATTGCAGATATGAATGCAATTATTCATTCATTTGATCCAGTAACTCAAGTATTTACAAAAGTTTTAACAATGCCAATGAATTACAGTAGAGGTTGTAAGAATTTCGATTCAAATACAGTTTGTCGTAATAGTACATGGCAACCATGGATTGATATTGATGATAATCCACAACCAGTTGTAGCTTCAATTGCATTTGATGGAAATGATATGATTCTTGGTATAAGAGATAGAGAAGGTGATCAAGGTAGTTTTGTTTCTGCACCAGATATTCTTCGTGTTTGTTTAGTAAATGGTGTTTTCGTTCCTGAAAAAGATGGTAAATGTGGTGGTGTCTCTGGTGCTCATATTGGTGCATCTGGTTTCAAAGGTCAATTTGAAGGTCCAGGTACAGGTGAATTTTATAATGATAATTTCAGAAGAGGTTTAATTGGTCATGATGATACTGGTGGTTTATCAGTTTATCAAATTCCAGGTTTCCCTGAAGTTGCTTCATCATCATTTGATACAACAACTGTTTTTGAAGGTGTAATTAAATATTATAATAATGGTAATGGTTCAGTTCGTCAATCATTCCAAGTTTACTTAACTGATAATTCTGATACTATTAATCCAGTAACATTTGGTAAAGCATCTGGTCTTGGTCAATTAGTAGCACATTGTTCTCCAAAACCATTAACATTAGGTAACACTGTATTCAATGATATTAATGGTAATGGTATTCAAGAACCATTTGAACAAGGTGTTAGTGGTATTACTGTTAATTTTGCATTTGCAAATGGTACTGTAATTACAAAACAACAAACTGATGTATATGGTCAATATAATTTCATTGTTAATCCAACTTTATTAAATACTAAATACATTATATTTATTGAAAATGTAACATTATCTATTGTACCACCAACATTACCTCCATCATCAATACCCTATAACCAAGCAACTTTAATTAATGGTAAAGCAACAATTTCAAATATTAATATAGTTGATCCAATGATTTCTTCAAGTAGATACGATTTAGATTTTGGTATTAAAGTAATTTAAAAAAATAACAATTCACAAAAATAAAAATAATAAAAATAATAAAAATAATAATAAAATAAATAAAACAATAAAATAAATAATAAAATAAATAAAATATAAATATAATTAAAAATATAATTAATATGTATATATATATTGTTTTTTTTTGTTTAATAACACACCGCTCCATCTTAAGATTATTTATGAAGGAAAATCTCATTTTTTGATTTTTTTTTTTTACAATTTTGTCAGTTTTTTTTATTATTTTTTGCCATATTATTTTTTAAATTATAATTTTCAAACACAATGAACCCATTTGAGGAGGATGGAGAAAATCCATTTGACATAAAACCTATTAATAATAGTAAAACTAGTAGTATATCAGATGGTGCATCAAATATTAATGTAAAACAACAGCAACCAGTTGCAATTTTTGATCCTCTTTCTTCAAACATTAAAACACAACAACCAAAACCATTACCAACACCAACACAACCACCTGTAAACAACAATAATAATAATAGAAACAGTCTTACTAGCAGTAATAATATGATATCCAATGATAACCCATTTCTTACTTCTGAACCAATCACAAGAAAGTCATTACCAGTACCACAACAACCTCAACAACTTCAACAACATCAACAACCTCAACAACCTCAACAACAACGACCACCACCATTACAACCTAAGGGCAATGAAGAATTAAACCCATTCTTAGCAACACAACCAACACAGCCAACACAACCAATACAACCAATACAACAACCAAGGAATAATGAAGAATTAAACCCATTCTTAACAACACAACAAGAAGAATTAAACCCATTTTTAACAGCAACAACTAATAATAATAATAAACAAGATATTGAAACCAACCCATTCTTGACCTCATCCTCTTCTTCAAATAATTTAAATAATAATAATAACAATAATAATAGTAATGATGAATTAAATCCATTTTTAAACCAAGATCCAACCCCAACAATTAAAAAACCATTACCACCTCCACCACAACAAGTTGTATCACTAAATTCTTCAAATAGTAATGTTAAAACAACAACAACATCATCATCAGCCAATGTAATACCAATAATAGCCCCAACACCAATAAATAATAATAACAATGTTGACGTTGATGGATTAATTAGAAATGTTAGATATCAAATGAATAAAGAGTTTGAAAGTAAAGAAAACATATATAAATCAAATTTAATGAGATTGGTAAAAGAAAAAGAATCAATTCAATTATCATTGGACCAATTAAATAATAAATATTTATCAATATTAGAAAAAAATGAAGAATTAAAGAATAATAATGATTTTAAAAATAAATATAAAGATATGTTACAATCATCAACTACATCAACATCAAATACATCACTATCATCATTAGATAACAATAATAATAATAATAACTCATCACCATTACAACAATCATCATTTAATTTAAGTTTAGAATTAAAAAGATTAAATAGTTATAAAACAATTAAAGATAAAAAAGAAATATTAAAAAGAGTTGTTGCATCAATGGATATGGATTCAACATTAAATGTATTACATTATCTATATAATAGTTTAAATTGTAGATTATTTTTAGAGATTGTAAATCAACAAGGTGGTGGATTGTATGAAATGTTTTTAGGGTATTTAAGAAGAATTGGTAAATTCAATGAAGTAATTGCAATTCAAAAACAAACAAATCAAAGATCAGAAGAAATCTATATAAATTTATATATGGCATTACAAGAAAGAGATATAAATAGAAAACAACATCTTTTAATGCAATGGCATGAAAATTATAAACAATTCTCTTGGTTAGAAGTTTATTTGAAACAAATTGAAACTTTCATATCGGTATTGGATAGACAAATTAAAATTGAACAATTTGATTCAAATAATTTAGCTGCTAAAGGTGATCCTATATTTATTAGAGTACCTAGATTCAATTTAATTGGTAAATCATTAAGTGATACTATATACTATTGTTTGTTATACCATCCAAATGCACCAAAAGATAAATTATCATGTCCAATATCTTATAAAGAATTATATGGTATTTCAAATAAATTATATTTATTTAATCAACTTTCATCACGTTCAAAATTACAAGATTGGAATTACATTGCAAATATTTTACCAAAAAAGAAAGGAATATTCACAAAATCATTTCAATCTGAATTACCAATTGAATCATTTGTTGAATGTTTAACAATTAATTTTGCACCACTGGATATGGTTGAATCTGTTGCTAGAATGATAGAAGGTGATTTACGTCGTTATGAATGTTGTATGCAATATCGTTTATATCGTGTTGCTTTAGAATCATTAATATCAATTAAAAAATTAAAATACATTTCACAATTTAGAATTAAAGTTCAACAAGAATATGGTTTACAAAATAATTCAATTACACAACAATTAGATGAAGCTTTATCAAATCCAAAAATAAAATGGAAATAAACTATACCACTTTTTATTATTTTATTATCCCCTTTCATACCACACCATTTATTAACTTTTTTAAAAATGATATAATATATTTTGTTTTTATTATTTATTATTGTTATTTTTATGCTATAAATGAAATTGTTGTTTCTAACACAAGAATGTAAAATAAATAAAGTTATCTACCTATTTGGTTTGAAATAAGTAGAGGAGTAATAATATCATGGTTATTTAAAGATTATTTGTTTTTTTATTTCTTTTTTATTAAAACACCATATGTTCTTATATCACTATAATTATTATTTGTTATTTTATTTACCCAAAATTCATCGTTTATTGATTTTGGGTTTTTTAATAGTGAGTTTGGATTTACACGACTTTGAAACATTATTAGATATTCAATATCTTGATGAGTGAATGTTGATGCATACTTTTCTGCAAGTAAAATATTTGGAGTTGAATAACAACCTCTACCTGAAGTATATCCTTTTAATTTCAATGATCTATGGCCATCTTTTGCCAAAGTACCAAGTGAATTTATATCACCCGTATTAATACCAACTGAATGATATGAAACAGGCCATTCTTTTGAACCATTTTTATCACCAAACCAATCTTCATTACCATCTTGAACATGATATCTATCAATATTTAATGCATATTTCATCCAACCTGTTGGTCGTAAATAAGTTTCATTTCCTCTTTTAAAAGATAATATATCTTTAATATTTGTGAAATCATAATCAAACCCTGGTGTTAAATCTTGATCTGATAAAAATAAACGACAAAATACACCACCACCATCCAATACCAAATGTGCAGGTCCTTGATTTGCATCATCAGGGTCCTCTACCCAACTTTCTGATAAAAAGAATCTAGAAAGTAAATTTAAATCAACTCTTGTTGCTATTTCTGTTGATGTACCTTCAATTTGAAATTCTCTAACCAAATTTGAAAGTCCTGCAAATAATAAATATTTGTCTAGAGTTTTCTTTCTCTTCTTGAATATATTATATGTTCCATTTATCACAATGTCCATGTTTTTATTTGTTATGGAGAATTAAAAAAGTAGAGGTTTTTATTTTTTTTGGGGTGTGGGTATTATAAAAAAAAAAGATTTATTTACATTAAAAAACCCACTGCTTCAAAAAAAAAATAGCAATGCATATATAGTAGTATCAAATAATAAAAAGTGGTTGTTTATTGTTCCCATTCTATTTTTGAATTTGATAATGTTTAATCAAACTTTATATATTGTGTTTTTGTTTATAATTATTTAAAATCAATCATTCATATGTAATTTTCATATTCCATGGCCTCAATTGCAAATCCAATCAGTGATACATTTAATTGATGTTTTAAACCACCATGATTAAATCGATTTTCCAGAATTTTCTAACCCAAAAAAAAATACCATGGTCTATAAACAAACAAACAAACAAACAAACAAACAAACAAACATACAAAATATGTTTTTTATTTTGAATAAATAAAACTTAATATCAAATGTAGCACTCAATTTAATAATAGTAAACAATTCCCTTTTATCAATTATTTTTTTTGTTTATTCTTTCATTCCATTATCTATATTTTTATTATTGCTATTGTTATTACTATTATCAATTAAACTAATAATAAAATTTGATCTTTCTTTTGTTTTTTTCATACATTCTTTTAATGTATTTTCAGATATTAAAGTTGTACCAGTAACCAATAATAAACAAATTTCGTTATTTTCATTATATGTAATTGAAATTGTACCAGATGATAACTTTTCTTCATCCAATGAAGGATCTGCTAATATATAATCATCAATAACTGAAAATGATAATGGAATTAAATAATTTGAAATATTTAATTTACGTAATGGTGTTGATGTTGTATCTTTATAATATTCATTATTATTCTCTATAATTCCTTTTGGTAATTGTACTGTAACATTTCAAGATTACATTAATATAACGTGATACTATAATATTCAAGTATATTTATGCAATTCGAAAATAATTACCATTTTTAAGAGCAGATAAAATTGAGAGAACACCAGCATCATAAATATTACCATCATAATCTAAACAATATACATCAACATATAAATACCATAATGCTTTTCCTTCATCATCGAAATAATAATCAGTTTCAGGTATATTCAAACGATTAACTAATGAATTTAACCTTGAACATAATGACATTGCTATATCTGATGGTTTTGTTGATGAGAATGTATTTGAACAAATTGGTCCCAATTCTATATTTATAACTGTAAGTAGTCTCAAAAAGTTAGTAATTAAAGTAATAATGATAACAATTATTTACTTCACCTTTCTAACAATCGAGTAACACTTACATATATTTGTATTTTCATGTACACTAATAGTTGTTAATTTTGATTTATCAGTTGATGGTTTTTCACCTACTTCTGCTCTTATACCACATACAACTGATGTATTACCAATTTTTACAAATGATGAACCATCAGCTGTTGTAATTGAACCAGTTGATATCGTTATATCTCTAATATCATTAAGTGATCTACCATCAGGTCTAACTGATCTTGCTAAAAATTTTCTATAAAATTCTAATGGATGAATCTTTTGAAATGCTTCCATTATTGTATCTTTTTTGTTATATGTATTTGTATAAAATTGTGTATAAATTTAAAATAATTAATTTTCAAAAAATATGAAATCCAAAACATAATTTTTTAGAAAACGAAAATTTTTTTTATTTTTTTTTTTTTTTTTTTTTTTTTTTTTTTTTTTTTATTTTTCTAAACAACATAAATTTAAAATAAATAAAATTGATGTCAACCAACACACACAATATAGAAA
>JACAFY010015557.1:0-16699 GCA_015252635.1 Dictyostelium capitatum | reverse complement strand
TAATAATAGTAATTACAATAATAATAATAATAATAATTAATCATATTAATACAGAAATATAATATTTATTATTTTTTAAAAATAAAAATAATAATTTTATTTTGAATTATTTCCATAAACAACTAAAATAATTTTTATTTATTTATTTATTTAATTAATTAATTAAATTATTTTTTTTTAAAAAAGGAAATAATTAAAACACATATACTACATAGTATACACACACATCACAATCAAAAGATAAAATAAAAAAAAAAAACGCATAAATAATAAATTATGAAATTATCAAATTTATTATTAGTATTAATATTATTATCATTAAATATAATTAAAACTAAATCAAATGAACAACAAATTGATAATATCGAAAATACCAATATTGGAGAAGAAGATTATGGATTAGATATACCATTAACAATTGAATCAAGATATAATGTTGAATTTGAAAGTTTAGATAGTTCAAACAATGGAAATATGCTAACATTGAAACCAACACATCCAAATGGTACTGGTAATTTTTATAAAAGAAATCCATTATCAAAAAATGTAGATATGGATATGCAAGGTAATTTCTATCAAATTAATATCAATGTGTTAATTGGTCAACAAAAATTTACACTTCAAGTTGACACAGGATCAACATTAACAGCAATTCCATTGAAAGGATGTAATCAATGTAAAGAGAAAAGACCTGTATACGATCCAGAGCTATCAACATCATCAACATTAATTCCATGTTCATCAGATCAATGTTTAGGATCTGGTTCAGCAAGTCCATCTTGTAAATTACATTCATCCACTAAATCAACATCAAATTGTGATTTCATTATATTGTATGGTGATGGATCAAAAATTCGTGGTAAGGTGTTTTCCGATCAAATTACAATGAATGGAGTGAATAGTGTTGTTTATTTTGGTGCAAATATCGAAGAAATTGGTACATTTGAATATCCAAGAGCAGATGGTATCATGGGATTAGGTAGAACTAGTAACAATAAAAATTTAGTTCCAACCATTTTCGATTCAATGGTTAGAGCAAATTCATCGATTAAAAATGTATTTGGTATTTATTTGGATTATCATGGACAAGGTTATTTATCATTGGGTAAAATTAATCCAAAATATTACGTTGGTAACATTCAATACACTCCAATTCAACCAAATGGTCCATTCTATGCAATTAAACCAACATCATTCCGTGTTGATAATACAAGTTTTCCAGCAAACTCAATGGGTAATGTAATTGTTGATAGTGGTACATCAGATTTAATTTTAACTGCAAAAGTATATGATCATCTTGTTGCATATTTCCGTAAAAATTTCTGTCACATTGATATGGTTTGTAATTATCCATCGATTTTCAGTAGTCGTGTTTGCTTTGAAAAAGAAGAAGATTTTGCATCATTCCCATGGTTACACTTTGGATTTGAAGGTGGTGTTCGTATTGCTATTCCACCAAAAAATTATATGATCAAAACTGAATCAAATCAACAAGGTGTATTTGGTTATTGTTGGGGTATTGATCGTGGTGATGATATGACTATTTTGGGTGATGTATTCATGCGTGGTTACTATACAATTTTCGATAACATTGAAAATCGTGTTGGTTTTGCAGTTGGTAAAAATTCAAAATTAAATTCAAATGTAGGTGATATCGATGATATAAATCAATTTGATCCAACTTATTATAATAATGGTATGGTTTTATCCATAAACAGTTTTAAAGTTTATAGTTTAATTTTAGCAGTTATACTATTTATTATTTAAAATACATATCAACACCATTGATAACGAAATAATAATCACAATTATTAATAACGATAAACGATAAACGACAAACGACAATAATATTAATAGTAATATATCGACAATAATATCACATTCATTTAAAATAAATAATTAATAATTATAATATTCTTCTTCCTTTCTTTCTTCTTCTTCTTCTTTTAAAAAAAATTCTTTTTTTCCCAAATATTCCCTTCTCTCTTCTCTTCTCTTCTCTTTCCCTTTCTCTACTATATAGTAAACTAAAAAAATAATACTTGTGTGTTCCTTAAAAAGCTTCTTACAAGTCAAATTTATGTATTCTATAGTGTGTGTGATGTTCATTGTGTTTTTAATAAAACAACAAACAAACAAACAAACAATCAATAAATTATTTCTTATTTATATTATATTATTTACATTTTATTTACAGTGTATTGTGATTTTATAAAAGATTGTTGTGTCGGGTTTGGTATTAAATGATGTTGTTGAAAATTTGAATTTATATGTGGTTGTTGATTTGAAAATGATGTTGTATTTATATTATTGTTATTTGATGATAATGTTGGAGTTTTAGGTGATTGATTCACTTTATAATTTATTGAAGATTCTTCTAAAACTAATTGGTTTGCAACACTTTTTAATGGTAAATAAAATATAAAAAAGTATAATAATGCTTGTCCAAATATTGCACCAAGTATAACTTTCTGTAAAAAAAAATTTCCAATACAATAATATTAGTATACACACATATCAGCTTTATTGTTTGAATATATATATATATTGTCATGTGATTTTTAAATTACCTTATTATTTATAACTGTAACTTCGATTAATGACGAAATTACAAAATTTAATATATTAAAATGTGATATTAAATAACCAACAATTACAGATACAATAATTGTTATTGATGTTTTTATCATTATAAGTATGCGTATATTTGTAGTGATTATCACATTAATATGTAAAAAAAAAAAAAAAAATTTAAAAAATTTTTTTTTTTTTTTTTTAATTTTTAAAACATATAATTATAATTTAATATTATACTAATACAAACATAGAATATTCATCTACTTTGTTTGGTATCATGTACCAAAGTTATATTGTTTAAAGTAAAACAAAGAGCACATATTTAAATTTACATTAATTTACCGCGAATGGGTATGTCACTCTTTTTTTATTTTTTTTCTTTTCTATTATAATAATTTGGATATTTATAACTTTAAAAAGGTAATATTTACTAACTAAATTATAAATGTTGTACTTTGAAAACGACAACAATTCATTCAAAATTTGGTTATTTTTTCATTTTTAATAAAGTAATGTCTGAAAATAGCTTTTTTTACAAGTGTGTTGTTTTTTTTTAATTTTATTTAATTTTTAATTTTATTTAATTTTAATTTTTTTTTAATTTTTAAAATTCATCAAGAATTTATAGTAATTAAAAAAACACCATAGTTAATTTATTTAATAAAATATAATGCACATATAAAAATATAATAGTAATGCAAGACCAAAACAACAACAACAACAACAACAATAATAATAAAATTACAACTACAACTACTACCACATCATCAACAGATTCTGAATCTGATATAAAAAATAAAAATAATGAATTTAGAAAAAGAAATTTAAATAAAAATAATTATACAGAATCTGAAGAAGAGGATAATGAAGAAGAAGATAATGAAGAAGAATCAAATAGTGATAATAGTAGTAGTGGTGGTAAAAAAAAGAAAAAAGGAAAAAAGAAAGGAGGAAAAAAGAAATTAAAGAAATTAATTGAAAGACAACAATTACAAATTGAAAAATTAGAAAGAGAAAGATATGAACAACAATTACATATTAATCAATTAAGTGCAATTGATGAAAATAGTGATTCATTAAATAACAATAACAATAACAAATACAACAACAATAACAATAATAATAATTTAATAAATACAACAACAGATGTATTATCAATACCACCACCAACAGTATCAAATCCATTAATTTCAGAAAGTTTAGATATTAATTGGTTAAATACAAGTAGTCAAGGTACATCATCATCTCAATCACTACTATTACCACCTCCACCAAAAACAGTTGTTAAAAATATAAAACCAAAAAAAGGAAGTATCTATGAAAATGAAATACAAGCATTTAATACAAAAAGAAGGTCAAGTAGTGGTGGTAGTACTAGTTTAGTTAATGTTAATAACAATGATGATCAACTACCGCCAAATGGTAATTCAATTACAAAGAATAGAAAGTTTGTAATTAATAATTCACCATCAACAAAAAGTAGTGGTGCATCAGCAGCACCAATTAAACCAGGTAAAGAACCAAAAGTATCATTATCGGCATTAGCAGCAGCACAAGGTAAAAAAATACCAGTTTGGAGAAAAGTATTGAGTGATGATTCAAAATTATTTTCAAATGAAAGAACATGGATGTCATGGGTTGGTACTACATTTTCATTGGGTGCAATTGGTACTTCAATTATTACTTTTTTTGGTACAGAATCATTATCACTATTTACAGGTTTATGTCTTTGGATTATTGCATTGGGATTCCTTGTTTACAGTTATATAATATTTAGACTTCGTCGTCGTGCAATCTTATCAAAAGGTAAAGGTCCATTTGATGATCGTTATGGTCCTATTGCTTTAGTTATAATGGTAATGTTATCAATTACACTTTTCTTAGTTTTCTTTATTTTGAAAAAACCAACTCCTTTATCAAAATCTAAAAATAAAAAAAAAATGAAAAAAAAATAAAAAAAAATTTAATAAAAAAACCAAAAAAAATAAAAAAATATTTTTTTTTTTTTTTTTTTTTTTTTTTTAAAATATTTATTGGTTTTAATTTTTCATTCTTCAATTTTTAACAAACACTTTATAAAGTGGCTTTTATTTAAATCATGAATCCATTTGATTTAATACCAATTATTAATAATGTACCATGTAAAATAGAATCAATAGAAATATGGGCAAATAATATTTATATTGGTACAAATGATGGTCAAATATTATTATACATTATTGAAAAAGTAGAAAACAATAAAAAAACAACATTTAAAAGTAGAATGGAAAAAAGAAAGACATTGGGTCATGGTAAAAAACCAGTTGAAAAGTTATTATTAATTTCAGAAATTGGTAAATTATTAACACTATGTGGTATGTATATGTATGATAATTAATATCAATCACTTAGTGTGTATTCACATATTAATATTAATATATATATATATACAGATGGTAATTTAGATGTATTTAGTATGTATAATTTGGATAATTCAAATAATCAATTAGGAATATCAACAAATAAAGGAGTAATTACATTTTGTAGTAAAAAGAAATCACCAGAATTTAAAGTGTGTGTAATGACCAAAAGAAAATTAACATTTTATGAATTTGTTGGTGTATTTGAAATGTATAAAGAAGTGATGTTACCAGAAGTAGCATTAACAGTAGAATGGTGTAAAAATAGTTTATGTATTGGTAGTAAGAAAGAATATGCAATATTAGATGTTGATAAAGAATTATATAAACCATTATTACCATTGGATAAAAATGCAATTGGTCCAAGAACTAAATTAATAATTGATCAAGAAAGATTCTTATTAACTACAGTTGATTTATCAATTATGGTCGATTTAGAAGGTGATGTTGTTCAAGGTTCAATATTATGGGAAGATTCAAATCCATTATCAATGACATACATTGAACCATACTTAATTACTATATTACAAAATAGAAATATTGAAATTCATGATATGAAAAATCAAAGATTAATTCAACAATTAAATACTACTACAAATGGTAAAGGTTCATCAACTTCAAATAGTCAAATTTCATTTTCAACAGTATTTGAAGGTAGAGGTAATGGAAAAGATTTTATTGTATTATACAGTAGTAATCCAAATGCAGTATATTGTTTAAATTTATCAAATATAGATGACCTTGTACATTCATTAATTGGTAAAGGTGAACATGAAGAAGCAATTAGATTATTTGAAATATTTTTCAAAAGGGAACGTGCAGAATTTGAAGATACATATGATCCAAAAAAAGAAAAGTTAATTCATCAACAAAGACTTTGTAAAGTTTATGAATTGGTTGCAATGGCAGAATTTCATAAATTTAAATTTCAATCTGCTTTCAAATATTTAGAACTTTCAATGATTGATCATCGTGCAATTGTTTCTTTTTATCCAACTTATATGCCATATCAAACTTCATATCGTTCACCATTTGATCAACAAGATATATTCAAATCAGTTAAAGATAATGCATTATCAAATGCACCAAATACAATTACATCACAAGAAATTGAACCAATAATTGAAGATTCAAAAATTCAATTAACAAATTATTTAGAACAATATCATAGTAAATCATCAAATAGTAATGGTAATGGTAGTCAAGATGAATTTAAAGATTTAACAACAGTATTGTTAAAATTATATTCAGAATCAAATAAAATTTCAAAAATGATTTCATTATTAAATAAATGTAGAGTAAATTGTATGACTACTGGTGGAAATAGTGGTAATATTAATAATCAATTTTATATTCAAGATGTTGAAGAATGGTTAAATACAAGATCATTATATAAACAATTGGGTCTTATATTTCAGTATACTGAAAAGTATAGAAAAGCATTAATGTTATGGTCAAAATTATCAAATGGTGAATTATCAGATCATTTTAATTGTAATGGTATTGAAGAAGCTATATCATTATTAGAATGTAAACAAGCAGATTCAAATTTATTACCTGAACCAACTAAAGAATTAATATGGGAATTTTCACCTTGGTTATTAAAAAGTGTAACAACTACTCAATTATCAATGAAAATATTTACAAGAGTTAGAAGAGATGCATTGGCAATTGATGAAGTTTTAGAATTTTTATTACCATTTGGTGAACAATTTTATCAACATTATTTAGAATATCAAATTTATAATCAAGAGAATAAAACAGATTATTTACATACAAGATTAGCAACATCATATATTGATCAAATATTTAAAAATACACCAGAGTTATCAAGTTCATCAGGTAGATCCGATATACCAATTGCAAATGATGATCGTCAAAAATTAATTGATCTATTGGAATTTTCAAATTGTTATAATGCATCAACATTACTTCATAGAGTAAAAAGTAGTTTACTATATGAAGAATTGGTTATACTTTATTTACGTATTGGTCAATATGAAATGATGTTTAATATTATAGTTTGGAAATTAAATGATTTTAAAAAAGCAGAATATATTTGTGAAACATTTGATCCAACTCATAGTTTATCAGTTCAAACTGTTGTTGGTACAATAGTTCAATCTCCAACTTTATCAAGTAGTAGCAGTAGTAATACAGGTGGTATTGGTAATATATCACCAAATTTAATGGGTACTTCTCCTTCTTCTTCTTCTTCATATAGAAATTCAATTAGAATGAATTCAACAAATTCAAATATAATTTCACCAATTCAAGGTTTTAATTTTGGTACAACGACTACAGCAACAACAACAACAACTGTACCATTAGTTAATGATTCACATTTACCAAAAGCAAGTTTATATGATTCAAAAAGACAAGAATTATTTTTATGTTTATTAAGAACATATTTAAATTATAAAGAACATTCTGTTGGTAAATCAGTAAAGAATCAATTAACAAATTCAATAATTAAAGATGGTCAAGGTAATCCAATTGGTGTACCAGGTTACATTATTGAATTTCTTGGTAAATATTATGATGAAATGGATCCAATTAAAGTATTATCATTATTACCAAATTCAATTCCAATTAATTTACTTTCAAATTATTTATCAAATAGTTTCAATTATTCAATTAGCCAACAACGTGAATCTAAAATTGTTAAAAATTTACAAAAATCTTTAAACTTATCAACAAAATTTGATTATATGAAAGTTTGTTCATCTTCAGTTTATATTAGTCAAGATCGTCGTTGTGCAGTTTGTTCAAAACCAATTAGTGATCGTGTATTTGTCTATTATCCAAATGGTACTATAGTTCATCCAAAATGTACTGTTATACCTTTTATTTGTCCAATATCTGCAAGAAACTTTAAATTAGATCCTGTTGAATATCCCCAAAGTATTTAAATAAAATAATAATTATGGTTGTTACCATGACAATATTAATATATGCATTTGGTTCATTTTTTATAATTGATATTGTTTGTTTTCTTTCATCTATTCTTATGAGTGTATCCATAAATTTAATCCCTGATAATTTAGTTTTACCTATTCCATTGTTTACATGAAATGAAATATCTTTTTTGATATAAATATATATTGTGTATTACTTTCCAAAATGTATTTTCAAATTTGTTATCATTTTTATCTTCATGATTGCTACTGTTTACCATCAAAACCTATTTTTTTATCTCTTACTATATGTTCACCACTATTTATATTATATACCATTTATTTTTTTATATTGTGCGTGTACTTATTATAATAATTTTTTGGGAATGTGCTCACATTCCCAAAAAATTTTGTTCGAATTTTTATTTTTCTTTGCACATAGAAAGAGATAACAATTATTATATAACTTTTTTTATAATGACCAGTTATTAAAAAAGGAATAATAATAAAATATATCATGTATTTTTAATAACAACAATCACATCAACAGCAACCAATAGAAACATTAAACATTAAATACAATTTGTACATAATAATAATAATAATAATAATATCATGAACATATCCAAGACTATTAACACACTTGGTGATATGATTGAAGATAAACAAAACAACATTCAAATTTGAAAATATAATAATAAAAATAAAACATCAAAAGAAATTAAAACAACTAGTAAATTTCAAGCATATCAAACATATGTTACAATTCTATTCTATGAATATTATTACCAAAGATATAAAATTAGTAAATATTAAACATTTTAATTCAATATTATCAATGATTGTTTTAATTTTATATGTAATAACTTTAGTTATTTCTACACAGATACAATAGCAGATGCTTTATGTAGACTTTCATCATATTCATCAAGACAAATATTACAAATTATATTAAAAGAATATTATATTAAACGTGGTACAGCTGCAACAGGTGGAAAGAAATAATTATTTAATCATATTTGGTTAGAGAATGATACATCAAACAATATAGCAGTAATCGGCGAAGGTTTATTTTCAAATAAAATTTATAGTTGTGGTGATGGTTCAACAATTAATGGTACATATTTAGAATCAATGAGTTCACACATATATATAGCTCACTCTCTAACATTTATTGGTTGGTGTGAAAGTTGTGAAAGTCATGGAATTGGAAATTTAAAAAACTAATTTGTAAATAATAATTATAAACAAATATGCAGTTTATTATATCAAGTTAAATCAGCTACAGCAACATCAGTTATAACAATTAATAAAGAATACAGTTTCTTCAAAAGAATACCGAGACGAAATAAAACATGTGCTGTAATCTGTGAAATTCTTGGTGCCACTAGAGATGCTATTGCAAAAATGAAAGAGTCTGTATTGATGTTGGCTAGTTTTGAACAAACAACTGATCATTTATTTGATGCTGCAGTTCATCATCATCATGATGATATCGTTGGTGTTTCTGAAAATATTATTATTGGTGCTCTTGTTTCATTGGGTACTGGTCGATTCAAATTACTTCATAAACATGATCCACTCATTTTACCAAAAAAACCATTAATTTTAGGTGAGATCATCCAGTGCAATTAATAAAAAAAAAAAAACAAACACAAAAATTGGTAAATAACATACCATTAATAAAAAAATATATATCAACCAACCATCATGGTGGTGGTTAATTTATTTTTATTAAAAAATAAAGTTGTTTGTGATAATCAAAGTTGTTTATTTATTTCCTTTAATTATTTAATCAAAGTAAATCTGGAGCAAATGTATAATCTTTAACTAAATCTTCCCATTTATATACATTTGATTCATAAATCTTTTCAATTTTAATGAATTCTGTTAATAACTAATCAATTGATGGTTTGGAAAGGGGACCACCGTACATCTAACAGTGTTATTTGATTGACCATTAGCACATAATTTAGCACCAAGACCTTCAATGCAATCATTATCTTGATTATCTTTATCTTTTTCATTTTCATTATAATTATTTTTATTAACATCATCACAACTATCTGGATCATCTTTTTCTTCTCCTTTCTCTTCACCACCACTACTGTTAATTTCTTTACCACCACAATTAGTTTGAGTACCACTAGTATCATCATCACCAATAACATCAGAATCTGAATTTTGACCAATTTGTTGATCACCAATTTCCAATGTGATTTCACTATCACAACGAGTTGAACCAACATCTCTACCTAAATTCAATAGGAAATTACATGGTACACCGCAACAGTTTGAATGGAAAAGTCTTTTTGCAAGGTGATAACATTATCCGATTGAATGAGTGCAAATTCTTTACTTCCATTGGCAGTTTGTTTTTTGTTCATCGGAATTTCTAATGTGTAACGTGTATTTCTATCTGCGACAATAGTTGGTAATATATTCATATCACCACCTGGAGTAATTGAATTCTCTTTATCAATTTTTGCAATACCAACACTTGATCTAGTACCAACTGTATTTGCTGCACCTGAATTACCCATTTTAAAATCTGTTTTACTTGCAGACAAACTTGTGCTAACTGTACCAGTTAATCCATTTAAAATAAATGGACGTCTATTACCACCACCCGCACCCAAAACTCTAATTGCATAATTAATTTCAGCAGATGCTTGACATGTAAATAAATCTTTACTTTCTTCCATAATATCAGTTAATGGATGTAATGTAATGAACGCAGGTTTCCATGATGGAAGTACTTTAATCTTTTGTGAACATGTAAATAATTTTGTTGAATGTTTAAACAATGTAAATGTAATTACACCAATTGAATATGAACTTGCTGTTGGTTTCTTTGATGCATTTCTACCAGATTTTGTTGTGGCTAGTTCTTCCATTTCAAATTCTTTATCCACTTTTCCATTAATTAAAATAGCAGTTGGTGGTGGTGGTGGTGGTGGTGTACCATGAGTTCTAAGTATATCAGTTATATTGTAAGTATACAATGAAAAACAACCACTTTCATCACCAACATAAAATATATTTTCATTGAAAACCGTTGATTTAACCAAAATATAATATGGTGGATTATCATTTGCAGATGAAGTACCATTTACTTTTTTAGTGGTTACTCTTTTTCTACCATTTGTGTTTGGTGCAACTTGTGATGCTCCAAGACTTTTCAAAATCCGGATTTTGAATACAGTTTTATTAACAAAAATGGATGAAAATGGATAAAAAAATTAGAAATTTAACCTTTTTAACAAAATAAATTTGATAAATTGATCAAAAATAAATTGATTTTTTTTTTAAATTTTCATTATTTTTTAATTACTGTGAAAATAAGGGCATTATCTTTGTTAAATGAAACAAAATTTGTTTTACTTCAAGGCAAATGTATTTAGCAACAACCAGATTTGTTGATTTCAAATAATTTAACAAGAAAAAAAAAAAAAAAAACCTACTAAATAATTAGAAAATTACATTTTGGTCTATTTAAAAAATTAAATAATATAATTTTATTTAGAAAACATTGATAACAATAGATTCGCGGTTATGGTGAATATATTTATATATGATAGTTGCTGAGGTGGATATATGATTTGAACCAGGTGTTTTTGGTTTAAAATTTTATTAAAACAAAATAAAATGATAAATATTCAACACACATACAATTTAATCAAAAATTAAAAAAAAAAACCAAAATAAGATCATTATTTTTAATTCTAATTTGAGAAATTAATATTAAATATAAACCCGATAGACAAAAGTAACAATTTTAAAATTTACAAAACAAAAAAAAAAGAATATTTATTTTTATCTTTGTGATTATTGAGGTGGAGGTTGAAATAAATCACTCATTTGAAATGAAAAAGATGGTTTGTTTAATTGATCATCTTGTTGAGATTGTTGTTGACCAGTTAAGATTGGAGAAGATAAATTTAAAGGAGGTGTTGTTGTTGATTGTTGTTGTGTTTGTGATATTAAAGGGGATGAAGTCAAAGGTGGAGTAACAATACGGTGACCATATTTACATTCTGCATTTGTACAACCAGATGGTGAATTATAAAATTTACAAGCTTCAATTTGTAAATCATGAGAAAATGTACAATTTGCACCTTTTCCACAAACACCTGATCTAAAGAATTTACAAACTTCAGTTGGTTTTCTAATTTCAACTGGACCTTCGTGAAGAAATGTGCATTCTGCACCTTTTTTGCACATTCCAATTTTGTAAAAAGAACAAATTATTGGTTCTGGTTTAACGAATTCTGTTTTTGCTTTAAAATCAATACCTTGATATAATTGCGTTGTTTCTACATTTACTGATGGATTATTATTAAAATTGTTTTTGTTCTTCTTGTTATTATTATTGTTGTTATTCTTTGATGATCTTCTATCTTTTTTTCTATCTCTATTCTTTTGTGATTCAGTTTGTGTCTTTTTAACTTTTTTACTCTTTTTGCTGTTATTATTATTATTATTGTGGTTGTTGTTGTTATTATTATTATCGGTGTTGTTATCATTTGTTGCTGTTATCATTGAGATATCTAATTTTAATTTCTTTTGTTCGTTATGTGTTATTTGGTCTTCATCGTCTGAATCATCTGATAATAATAGTGACGAACTTTCTCTCTTTTTACTGTTGGTGTTTGATTTGGAAACTAAAGATTGGTCAAATGAATTGTTGATATTATTATCGTCAATCATTAATTCATCTGAATCTTCTTCATCCGAATCTTTATCAATATCATCTGAATCTTCTTCTTCCTCCTCTTCTTCTCTTTCTTCAATTTCATCATTGTCTTCATCCTGTTGTTGTTCTTTTTCTTTGTTTAAAATTGGGATAGTGGTTGTCGTTGTAGTTTGATTATCAAGTTGATCGTTTTTAATTGGTAAAGTTGATTCTGTTGGTGTTGTAGTTGTGGTGGTTATTGATGTTGGCTGTTGTTGTTGACCAATTAATGGTAATGGTTTTAAAAATGGATTATTAATGACCTGTGTTGTAGTTGATGTTGTTGAAACTAATGCAGCTGGTGGTAAAGGTTGTGGTGATGATATTGCGGCTGGTTTTTTTGGTTGCCAACTTGTACCTTGCATTAATTTTACACCCATACTTTGAGAATTTAAACTTTTAGTGGGTTTCTTTGTATTTACATTTGGTGGTAAATTATAAATATCAACTGTTGGTTTCTTTAATGGTGCAGTAGTTGGAATTGTTGGTGTTACTGTTGCTTTAATTGTTGCTGCTGGAATTGTTGTATGATTAATTAAAGGTAGTGGCTTTGAAAAAATACTATTTACTTGTGGTGGTGATGGTGTTGTTGTTTTTGTTGGCGGTTTATTAATAGGTATTATTGGTGGTATTATTACTTTACTAGCAGTTGATGGTGTAGTTGTGGTGGTTGTTGATGTTGATTGTTGTTGTTGACCAATTAATGGTAATGGTTTTGAAAATGGATTTGCTTTCCTTTCTTCTGGAACAACTAATGGTATGGTTGTAATTGGTGGTGATGGTATTGGTGAAGATGTTGATTTATTAATTAATGGTAACGGTTTTGAGAAAGGATTGGTTGGTTTCTTTTCTTCAACTGATAATGTTGAAGTTGTAATTAATGGTGAAGTTGCTGTAATTGGTGGCGATGGTATTGGTGAGGATGTTAATTTATTAATTAGTGCTAATGGTTTTGAAAAAGGGTTGGTTGGTTTCCTTTCTTCAACTATTAATGCAGTTGTTGGTATTGATGGTGATGTTGTTGAATTGGGTTTAACCGTATCTGTAGTGGTTGATGTTGTTGTAATTGGTGAAGATTTACTGATTAATGGTAATGGTTTTGAAAATAGATTTGTTGATTTCTTTTCTTCAACTTTCTTTTCCTCTGCTCCTTCTACTTTCTCCTCTCCTTCTTCTTCATCAAATTTATTTTCTTTTTCTGATAATGATGTAGTTGTAATTGATGGTGATGTTGGAAGTGATACTTTACTGATTAATGGTAATGGTTTTGAAAATAGATTTGTTGGTATCATTTCTTCAGCTTTCTTTTCTTCAACTTTCTTTTCCTCTGCTTTCTTTTCTTCAGTTACTATCATTTCATCTGATGGTTTCTTTTCTTCTACTAATGATGCAGTTGAAGTAGGTATTGGTGATACAACTGTAACGGTGGATAGTGGTGTTGTTGATGTTGTAGCTATTGCTGTTGTTGTTGCTGCTGATGTTGCGTTACTATTATTAATATTTGCTAATGAAGCGGTTGCAGCGGCTAATGTTGCAGATATTGATGATAAACCATTGTTTCTTGATTTAATAGTTGATAATGGTTTTGAAAATATAGTAGCTGCTGCTTTTTTAACTGGTGGTGGTTGCGTTTTAGCCGGTATTGGAGTAGTAGTTGAATCAATTGAGGAAGATGCTGAAGTTGATTGTTGACTAATTAATGGTAATGATTTACTAAATATTGATAATCTTGGATCAGCTGGTTTGATGGTTGTAGGTGAATTTGATGGTTGTTTTGATTGAGTTTCTTTTTGTTGTGATTTCTGTTGTAACATTGTTGTTGCCATTGGATCAATTGAACCAGTAGTTTTATATTTTGCTAAAAATGATGGATTATCTAAATTCTCTGGTGAGAATATAACATTTACAAAGAATTCTCTTTTCAATACACTACTATTAAATAAATCACCAATTAATTCATCGTATGTTTCCGGTACCAATGTTGAAAACCCTTTCATCTTTTGTTGTGTTATCTTTTCTTTTAATGCCGATTTATACTGTGGATGATCAAAAAGTGATGGCTTTTTAAAGAATGACAGTATACTTGAAATTACAGCTGTTGAAAAATATTTAACCAGTGTTGATAATTGTTGATAATCGTTTACAGTTTGTAACAATCCTTGTAATCCACCTAAACTATTAAATACCATTTGAATTGGTATACCATTATTATTGAAATTTGGAATTGGTGTTTGATAAAGGTGTCTATTCTTCAATAGTGGTAGCTGATTTGAAATCTGTGATTTACCATCATACAAATCTGATGAAAGAGTTGATAAAATACTTGAACACTGATTTAATATTGGTCTATAATTCTTACTGATTAATTTACACCATATCTTTAAAAAGCTTTCTATTTGATCTTGTTTTGAATTTCTAATTGGTGTTGATAGTTTTGATTGGATAATTTGTTTAACTTGATTATAAAATATGGTACCACTACTACCATCAACAGCAGATGTATCTTCATTACCATTACTGTCAAGTAAATGAGATAATGTGAATTTAGTTAACGATGTGCAAGAAGGGGAAGATATTGATGTGTTATCATCTGATGATAAGTGAAGGAGTATAGTTTTTAATGGTAAGAAGAAGGGAGAGGAAGATGAATTGAGATAGTATGATATTTGACCATAATTCAATAATACCATTGCTTTAACTGGTGCAGCATATCTATTTGACGAGAGAATTGTTTTAAATATTTTCGATATTTTAGGTAACCATTCAGATATTGATGATCTTGATAATAGACCTAACGCTTTACAAGCAGATGCTTGTACTTGGTATACACTTTCCATTCTCCATGGATCATTCTTTTCATCGTCTTGTACTTCATCAACTTTATGAAATTGTAGCAATTCAATGGATTTACTATAACATATGGATTCTATATTCTTATCATTTACAATGTTACCAGTTGGACATGATGCGTAACCTAGTGACAATATACCAGCGGATTTTAATTGAGCATGTGGTGATTCGGTTGCTTCCAACCAACGTTTCATAGACATTACACGTACTTGTGAATTTGTTTGTGCCAATCTAGAATATGCCAATAGAATTGAACATATTACATCGTTACCTGATAACGGTGACATCATATACTTTTCAAATAATGCAAGCAATATAGTTTGATAAGCCGGATACTTTCTACCAATTCTACTTAGAGCGTGGAAACAAACTTTCTTTAGATAATGATAATTTTCACTTTTGAATTCCAATATCTTTGCCAAAAATGTAATTGTTTGAGTTACCAATGAATCATCTTGACATCCAATAACACCAATACCTTTAATTGAATATCTAATTACTGTTTTACTGTACAACAATGGATTATTTATAATATCCAATAACAATACCAATATTTTATCTTTGATTGCATTTGTACAATAAACTGAATTTGTAAGTTCTACAATACTTTGAATTCCTACTTTAACAACTCTATAATAGTAATAATAATATTTATAAATAATATTCATTTTTCAAAATCAAAATGTATATTTATAAAAAAAAAAAAAAAGTTAGAATATATTACTCATTGCAATAAGTGGTAGTAGTAGTAGATAAAACAAACACAATTAACAAATAAACACAAAAACACAAGGCACACAAACAAATATTTAATAATCTCATATATGATTCATGCCTATAATCTTGATGTGAAGTTTCTAATAATGTAAAACAAGTTGTTAATGCTTCATTAAATTCATCTTTTGCTTGTTGATGCTGTTGTGGTTGTATAGTTGTTGAAGTTGTTGTTGTTGGTGTGGTTGTTGTTGCAGGTGGTGAAGGTGATTGCATGTTGTTGTTTTCAAAAAAAACAAGTTTTTTTTAACAATAGATAAACAAAATATCTATAAAATACATAAAAACAAATAATATCTAAAATCTTTATCTCTTTTTATTACTATGTGGAAAAAATTTTAAAAAAAATAATAAAAATAAATTTTTTAAAAAATAAAAAAAAAAAAAATAAAAAAAAAAAAAAAAAAAAAAAAAATTTTTTAATTTTAAAAAATTTTTTTTTAAAAAAAATAATAAAAAAAATTTTT
>JACAFY010015546.1:2474-16705 GCA_015252635.1 Dictyostelium capitatum | reverse complement strand
TTAAAATCGATATTTTTTTTTTTTTTAAAAAAATCTTATTTTTTTTTTTTTTTTTTTTTTTTTTTTTTATTTGTTTATTTAAAAAAAAAAGAGAGATACATTTACAATTTATACTTTTTTGTTTATAAACCAAAATGATAAACTCCAATAAAATTATATATAATGAAAATCATTAATTATATATAAAAATTGATATTTGAATTTTTAAATTACCGATGTCATTTCTTCTGCCAGCCAATCAAGTCCTTCATATAAACCATCACCTTCCTCCGAGATAGCTGAGCTTCCCTGTAATTTTTCATTGATTTAATTAGTATACTAATTAATATGTTATTATCTTAATAATAATTAAATTTTAAAAATACTTACTTGAACATGCCAAGTTATATATTTTGGTAAATTAAATAAAGATAAAGCTTGAGTGATTTCCAAAGTTGTCATTGTACTGTTTATTTGATCATATTTATTTGCGTATAATAAGACTTTAACCCTACAAAATTCTTGATTTGGTTTTTTAAATCCATTTACAATTTTTTGAACATTCTTGTCTGTAACCATTTTCCAAAACTCTTCACGAACTTGACGTAAACGTGCACGATCAGTTGCATCAATTATAAATATTATTGCTTGTGTATCTTGCAGATAATGATGCCAAACAGGTGGTTTTTGTTGTTGTTGTTGTTGTGTTGGTGATGTTATACTGTTATTGCTATTATTCATTGATGTTGATGGTGAAGAAGAAGAGGAAGGTATTGGTGAATTTGATAAAGAAGATAATGAATTTGATGAATTTGATGAAGATAATGCTGATAATGATGATAATACTTCATAACCTACATCCCAACAAATAAAATCACATGATTTATATTCAACTACCTCCACATTGTAACCATTTGTATGTTTTGTTGGAACGTTTTCACCTCTTGCAAACTTGTAAAGCATTGTAGTCTTACCACTTCCATCCAAACCATACATTAACGCTTTATATTCTCTTCTAGTGAATAAACTTGGTAATTTGGAAATTGGATTTAAAAAGTATTTAACCAATGGATTTGGTGATGAAGGTTTTGTAATACTATTTCTCTTTTTAAAAAATAAATTTGCATACAGTGAACGTACACCTCCATTTAACCTAATTAATTGATGTATTTCATGAATATCAACTGTGAAATCATTTTCTACAAAATATAACCATAACTTTTCATTCATACCAATCTTTAAACACTGCTTATTTACTCCAATCAATGCTGGCATATCCAATGCACCAACCTTTAAAAATATATAATTTATCAATTCTGGTTTTAAAACTTCTAAAAAATTATAATTTACATTCCTAATTGTCGGTTTACTTTGTTCTTCTCTATCTATATTATTATTGTTATTATTACTATTATTATCTATACAATCTTCTATTATTTCAATTGGATATTGTAGTGTATTATTGTTGTTGTTGTAATTATTATTATATTGAGTATTGTTATAATATTCTTGTTCACGGTAATGTTGATCGTTTATATTTAAATCATTAATTTTACTTGATACGTATGATTCATTATCACCAATACTATTATTACTTGTACTGCGTTGTAATTTGCTTCCATTTATATCATTTTCTATTTCATTGTTTATATCATCAATGTCAACTATATTTGAATTTAGGTGAATAATTTGACCCGATGACGATGTCATATTTCTATTTTTCCCTTCTTCAATTGAATATCCTATTACTTTAGATGATTTAAAACTATGGTGATTATTTTTATTATTGTTGTTGTTGCTATTGAAACGTTGTGATATAGAAGAGTTATTACTATTATTATTATTAGCTAGTAGGAGGATAATATAAATGTCAATAACAATGCAAAAAATAAAAATTTTATCGTGTGTGGAGTTTGTGATTTTTTTTTTTTTTTTTTTTTTTTTTTTTTTTTTTTTTTTTTTTTTGTTTTTATTTTTATTTTTTTTTTTAAAAAATTAATATCTAATTTTGGTGTAATTATGTGGATTAACCGAAAAAATAGAAAGCTTTCTATCTATTTGTAAAAACTAAATTAACTTACAAATAAACATGTTGTTACTTTTATTTAGTTTTATTTATAAATGTTATAGTGTATTCCAAATTCTACAATAATTGTGTATGTGTGTGTGAGTAGAGATAAAAATAAAATAAAAATTAAAAAAATATTAAATTAAAAAAAAATAAAATAATATAATATTTGTGTGTCATAATAAATAATTTCGCATTCACCTTAAAAAAAATATAAATTTCATACTCTTTTGTTGAATTATTATCATTATTCTCTCATTGGTGTACTTTTTTTATTATAATTTAATATTACATTGAAAAACAATATTACCAAAAATGATTAAATATGTATATACTACTTTTAAATAACAAAAAATAAAATAAAATGAAACAAAGAGCAGACCATTTTTTTTTTTTTTGCTTTTTATAAAGCTTTATCCAATGATTTTATTATCAATTATTTGAATGTCATAATATCAAAATTGTAATTGGGATGATTTAAATGAAAAAAAAAAAAAATAAAAAAAAAAAAAAAAAAAAAATTTTTTTTTTTTTTTTTTTTTTTTTTTAAATTAATTTTATATTATTTTTGCATATTGAACAAATAAAAAATATATATGTTTATATAGAAAAATGGATCAAAATTTTGATTCTATTTTATTCTTTTCGGTGATAATTTCATTCATTACATTCTTTTTCTGGAGTAGAACAGGTACACAATTATTAGAATATATAAACAGTTTTAGAAACACATCATCTGTCAACAATACACCATCACCAACAACAACAACAACCACAACAACTTTTAATAATAATAATAATAATAGTAATTATAATACAACATCAACTACAAATTCAACAACAACAACAACAAACAATAATAGTAGTGACACAACTAATGATCAAAATACACCATTAATTCAACCACTTGAAAGACCAAGTGAACCATATCAAGAAGATTTTACAAATCAAGATGTATCGGATTTAGTTAAAATTAATATAATTCAATCTGAAAATGTATATAATAGAACTTTTAAAACTTCAAAAATATTAAAAGTTTATGATCTAAAGAAATATGTAAGTTGTTAATCATATTTATCGTTGTTGTGCAATTTGCATTGTTTATTAATTCATTATTACAACCATATATAGTTTTATCCAAATGAAATTCAAGATAATAAAAGAATTTTATTTATATATAATGGTAGAGCAATGATAGATTCTCATTTATTATCATCACATTTAAATTTATTAAATGGAGTTAATGGTGCAGCATTTATTCATTGTTTAATTAAAAATCCATTAACTGCTGATCAAATTTCAAATGATCCAAATGCTTCAACAAACTATGGTAACAACAATGGTGCCAATAGTAACAATAGTAATACAAATAATAGAAGACCAACAATGAATAACAATGGTGGTAATAGTAACAACAGTAATAGTAATTTCAATGATACCTCATTTACATGGATGTGTACAAAAACTTTATTTTTTTTAACTGGTTTATTCCTAGCTCTATTATGGTGTCTTCAGTTTTTAAATCCAAAATTATTTAATTTATTCTCAAGTGTCTTATTATTTATTTTTACTTTCTTTTGGGGTATTGGTTTTTATAGTTTAAAATCACCAACTCCAATTCCCCCTCCAACTCCAACAACAATACCAACAACAACAGCAACAACAACACAACCAACAACAACTAGTAATCATTTACACAATGATTAAAAAAAAATATATTATGTAAAAAAAAAAAAAAACAAATTTGTAAATATAAATCCAATTTAATCAATACCATCAATATTGTTGTTTATTTATTATTTACTATTATTACTATTTATTTATTTGTGTTTCTGTTGTTTATGTTGTGTTTTTGTTATTGTGTTTTAATTTTGTTCATCGTTATGATATTCTCTTAAAACTTTATGGAGATTTGAATTTTTAGAAAGTAATTTATAACCTCTATTTAATTCAGAGATAATGATTGAAAGATTTGGCCTATTTACAACTCTAGCTAAATTATGTGTAGTTTCAAATGGATCTTCAATAGAAAACCAATAATGTGATTTCTTTGCAATGGATTCCCAAGTTTTTGAAGATTTTTGAATTGGTGAACCATTTCTAATGGAAACTACTTGATTCATAAAACTAAATTCACGAGAGTAAGTTTGAAAGAAATGGAATACCAATGAACCAAGTGATTCTTTATTCTTTGAACCAAATCCAATTAATTTGTTCATTTCATTATAGTATTTACAATTGAATCCATCTACCATTACATCAGGCATTAGATCACCATATTCTTTACCACCAATCATTACTTTACCATTTGCCAATTCTTGAAGACATGGTAATATTGGTGGTTGACGAGTTTGAAGGAATGAAATAACTAAATTAATAAAAGCATATGATGAAAGTGTACCCAATGAAGGTTCATTAATCTTTCTTCTTTTTGCCCAACGTTTCACAACGTATACCAATGGTTTCATTCTTTCATCGATCATTGAATAATCTTGAACTAATCTAGTGTTGTAAATTGCTAATTTATTATTCATACAAATATCACATGATAATCCAGTATTTGGATCTTTAAATTTAACAATTGGTACTCTTGCAGTTGGAATTGCCAATATTTTTTGAAATCCATTTTGTTTTAACATTTCTGCTAATTTTTCAATTATTACATCGGATGTACCTTCAGATTGTTGATCAATTACCATACATATATCAATATCACCATTTTTCAATGACATTCCATTTGCACTTGATCCAAATAAATGTAATTTTACACCAGATGATGGAAATATTTTTGAAACTAAATTTTGAAGTCTAATCAATAATCCTTTTCCTCTATTTTCTTCACATTTTGATTTTTCAAATATATCCAATGCATGATTTGTAATTTCCTTTAATTTATCTTCTGATGGTTTTGGTAAAAGTGGTCTCTTTTTTTCAATCTTTTTCTTTGCTTTTTCAATTTCTTCTTCATCATCTTCAACGATTATATTTTCTTCTGTTGTTGTTGGTGTATCTGTTGTTGTAGTTGTTGTTATTGTAGATGATGGTGGCTGTTGATCAAAACTAATATTAACACTATTACTATCTGTTGAATCATCTAATAATGAATTAATTCTATCATGAATTGACAATGATTCCAATGATAATGATTCAACTAAATTACCTCCATTATTATTATTATTACTATTGATATTATGGTGATTTAATCCATTCTCTAATTTAAATAAAATTGATTCTTCTGTGTTGAATTGTTGATGTTGTTGTTGTTGTTGCTGTTGTTGTAATTGTTGTAATTGGATATGTTGATGATCATAATTATTTTGGTGATATAAATGTTGTTGTTGTTGTTGTTGTTGTAACATTAATTGATGTTGCATATGTTGTTGTTGCTGTTGTTGTTGAATATGTAATTGTTGTTGTCGGAATTGAAGAAATTGTAAAATATGTGGTGGTTGTTGTTGATCAATTTGTGGTGGTGAAAGTGGGATATTATTACCATTATTATTAATGTCATTGACTACATTATTATTATTATTATTATTGTTGAAGTTTGCAAAAGTTGGACTTTTTAGTTGTGGTGGTTGATTAAATCCCATTTGTTGTGGAAAAAATGGCGGCTGATTTTGAAATAAAAAATTACCATTACCATTTGTATTATTATTATTAAATTGTTGTTGTTGTAAATGATGAATTTTATGTTGATGACTATTAAATCCATTCGATGGTAAGAATTGATCTGATAAACCACCAATACCAACACCAAACATATTATCATCAAATTGACCAACACCATTTAAAAAACTATTATTACCACTATGTTGTAATTGTTGAAGTGGTGATAATTGTGATGTTAAACTATCATTATTTAAAAAGTGTTTAGGTTGTTGTTGTTGTTGTTGTTGTTGTTGTTGTTGTTGTTGTTGTTGATTACGATGTTGGAAATGTTGATTATTAATATTTGGCATACCTCCGCCAAACATCATATTATTTGGTTGATCAACATTTGGAAATAATGGGAAATTATTAAAGAATGATCCTCCTGTACCTGCACCTAAACCTAATCCCAATCCACCCAATACATTATCATCACCATTGTTATTACCTTCACCAATACCAATATTATTATTACTATCACCATTGAATTGTAAATTATTACCATTATGTTGTTGTTGTTGTTGTTGTAATTGTCTTTGTTGCAATAAAAATAATTGTTGCTGCTGTTGTTGTAACATTTGAATATGTTGTCTTTGTTGTAATTGTTGCTGGAATTGTAAAAAGTCATCTGGTAAATTTGGCATTTCATTCTCTTCTTCCTCTCCTCTGTATTGTGAATTACCATTATTATTATTCAATTCAACAAATTGTTGTTGATTATTATTATTATTATTTTCATTGATGAAATTACTGTTGTTGTTGGCGTTGGTAGTGTTGTTGTTGTTGTGGTTTTGATTATTATTATTATTATTATTATTATCTCTCTTTACTTTTGGTTGATATGTAAAGCTACTGTTATTGTTACTATTATTATGATGGTGGTTTTTTCTATAGTGATGGTTATTGTTGTTATGTTGTTGTGGATGTTGCTGTGATTGTTGCTGTGGATGTTGTTGTTCATCGGATGACACATGGTTATTATTATTGTTGGTGTTGTTGTTGTTATTATTGTTGTGGTGATTATTTTTATTATAATGATGTTTTTTATTACCATGTGTGTGATGAACCCCACCACCAGGATTCGTATGCTGTGTACTCATTTATTTATGTACCTCCTATATCTATGTCTCTCTCTTTCTTTTAGTGTGTATGTGTGTGAATATATGTCTATGTTTTTTGAACAGTATTAATAAAAAATAATTATTTTTGAAGTGTGTGTGAATGTGCTAAATAAATAAATAAACAATTACATTTATGTAAATACTAGATTATTATAAGTGTAATTATTTATATAAGGTATTAGGATTTTGAAATAAATTAATAAAAAAACAATTTTTTTTTTTTTTTTTTTTTTTTTTTTTTTAATTTTTTTTTTTTAAAAAAAAAAAAAAAAAAAAAAAAAAAAAAAAAAACAGATTTGTTAATTTCAATCAAAATTAATGTGTGTTTTTATCATTTTCACGCACAAGATCTAAATTTGTAATTAAAAAAAAAAAAATTATTTTAAAAACTTTATGTGGGAGAAAATTTACTGTTCAAAGAAAAATCATTTGACTGTTCACATATGAAGAATAAACATTTTTTAACAAATTATTACTAAACAAAGTGAGGTTTTTTATTTATTGTATGCAGCATGATGATTTTTTAGTGTTGTTATTATTATTATTATTGTTTAATGTTTTATCAATATATTTTATTAAACCTTCAGGGTAATCTTTTTTATTGATTATTAATTTAATTAATGTGTCAAATGATTCTTTAATGTTTATATCATCTTTTGCACTTGCATTAATAAATAAAGGTATTGATTTTTGTTCACAATATTTTTGTAATTCTGCTATTTCATCAACCATTTGATAATCTTTTTTAGTAGTTGTTGTTGTTGTTGTTGTAGTGTTTAATAAATCATATTTATTTAATACTATTACAATTGGTGGATTTATAATGTTTGATTGTTTAATTTCTTCTAACCAAAATGATATATTCTTAATACTATATGATTCTTTATTTGATAAATCACAAACTAATATAAAACCAACAGCTGCTCTATAATATGCAGGTGATAGTTTTCTAAATCTTTCACAACCATTTTGATCCCAAATTTGAATTTTCATTGCTTTTTTATCATCTATTATTATATTTCTATCAATAATGAAAATTTAGTGTTAATAATCAAGTTATCAATATATTTATATAAATTTGTATGTGTATATAAATTCTTTACACATACTTAATTTTAAAATCTACACCTAGTGTCCTTAATTCTGAAAATTCATTGTCTATATATCTGTATAATACTGAACCTTTACCAACATTATAATCACCAATCATTAATACTTTTGCAATGTCAAATTTATCAAGGTTTTCATTTGTAGATATATATGTTGATGTTTTTGTTGTGTCAGTAATTACTATATCACTCATTTTTGTATATCTTTGCATCTGATTAATCTTTACAAATAATCAAACATTTCAAAAAAATTTAAAAAAAAATTTTATGTAAAAAAAAATTAGAAATAAAAATTAATATTCTTTGAATTAATTTAAACATTTAAAATTTGAGGTGTTAATTATACAAACTATATTCAGTTAATTACAGTGAACTTTATGAATTTTTAGAATATTAATTTAAAAATAATACACTACCCCCCAAATAAAAACGAGTTACAGTCATAACTAATAGTATTATCAAACTACAGTGGGATATATAGTACATAAAGATGATTACTAATTAACTATGTATTGTTGTAGGTTGTGAATGAGCTTTTATAAAATTTATTACATTTTGTTTATTTATTGTATGTTGCATGATGATTTATTAGTGTTATTATTATTATTATTATTATCGTTTAATGTTTTATCAATATGCCTGATTGAACCTTCAGGGTAATCTTTTTTATTGATTATTAATTTAATTAATGTGTCAAATGATTCTTTAATGTTTATATCATCTTTTGCACTTGCATTTTTAAATAAAGTTATTGATTGTTGTTCACAATATTTTTGTAATTCTGTTAATTCATCATTCATTTGATAATCTTTTTTAGTTGTATTTAATAAATCAGATTTATTTAATATGATTACAATTGGTGGATTTATAATATTTGATTGTTTAATTTCTTCTAACAAAAGTGATATATTATTTATACTATATGATTCTTTATTTGATAAATCACAAACTATAATAAAACCAGCTGTTGATTTATAATATGTAGGTGTATTTTTTCTAAATCTTTCACCTCTAGTTTGATCCCAAATTTGAATTTTCATTGCTTTTTTATCATCTATTATTATATTTCTATCAATAAAGATGTATTAGTGTTTAATATCATATATATAAATCAAGTTATTAATATATATATAAATTTGTGTATATAAACTCTTTACACATACTTAATTTTAAAATCTGCACATATTGCCCTTGATTCTAAAAATTCATTATCTACATATCTGTGAAATACTGAACCTTTACCAACATTTTGGTCACCAATAATTAATACTTTTGCAATATCATATTTAACAGGGTCTTCATCTGTAGATATATATGTTGATGGATTTGTTGTAACAGAACCACTCATTTTGTGCAGTAGATTTCAAAAAAAAAATAAAAAAAAAAAAAAAATTTTAAAGAAATAAAGTAGAAATTATCTTTGAATTATTAAAATTTATGCTTTTTAGAGTATTATTAATTAATAAATAATAATAAATTTAAAAATACGAATTTTTAATGTAGTTGGCTATAAAATTTATAATAAATAATAAAAATTAATAAAAATTAATAGAAATAACACTTCCCCAATTTAAAATTAATATCTATATGATATGAGAAGTACCCCATGAAATCATTTCTCATTTACAAACACTAATAAAAAACACACATTTTTTTTTTATATCGTAAATAAATTCAAACTACAAAAAAAAAAAAAATACAAATCTCACACAAAAAAATTTAATTTAAATTAACACACATCATTAATTATTTTTACTCATTGTTCCTGTTTACATTAAAAATGAAATTTTATAGTTTATTATTATTATTTATAATTTATTTAATAGGTTTAATAAAATGTCAAGATAGTAAATATAAAATAATTAATATTATTTAATTTTATTTTATTTAATAATTAATTAATTTTTATTTTAATTAATTAATTAGCACTTGTTTTAAATGCAATAATTTATGATAATACACCACAAAGAAATCCAGATTTTGAACCACTTAGAGTTGGTTTACCAGTACAAAAGAATTTAGTGAAAAAACAATTAGGATCAGATAATACACCAGTATATTGTTGTGGTGATGAAAAAACAATAACAATTAATAATCAATCAACATTTCATACATGGTTTCATAATGTACCAGGAAAGAATTTACCAATTAAAAAAGATATTATATTAAGAAAAACAAATAGTAATTCAAATATTTATACACTTCAAAGTAATGCATTTTTTATAATTGATGGACTTGGTTTTGATGATCCATTAAAATATCCAGATCAAAAAAAGTATTATGATTCAAGAGGTGTCCAACATAATTTTCATTTTTGTCTTCAAGCACATACTGAATTTCAATATAAACGTGGTGATATATTTTATTTTGCTGTATGTTTTTTTTTCAAAATAATATATTATTTTTTTAAAATTAATTAAAAAAAGGAATTAAAAAATCATTAATATTAATATATATATTTATAGGGAGATGATGATGTATGGGTATTTATAGATAAGAAATTAGTTGTTGATTTAGGTGGTAACCATCAAACTGCTGCTACTGATGTAAATTTAGATTCTTTAGGTTTAACTGCTGGTCAAAATTATGCATTTGATTTTTTTTATTGTGAACGTCATACAACTCAATCAACAATTAAAATTACTACTTCACTTTCATTTGTATGTCCATATTATGATGAATGTGGTGTTTGTCAAGGTGATAATACTAGTTGTTGTTTACCAAGTAACTGTGATAATAACCCAATATTTAAACAACAATGTATTAAGGCATATTGTCAAAATGATGTATGTATTAAACCTACTCCAAATTGTCCATCAAATACCCCATGTTTCGAAGGTGTTTGTAATTTTGGAGTTGGGTGCGAATTAGTACCAAGAGATTGTTCATCTCCAAATTATTGTACTTTGGATTTTTGTAATATAACTTCAAATGTTTGCCAACATAGTGTAGTCAGTAATTGCATACCATGTCAATTTACTTCATGTATAGTTTCAGATCCTTGTTCAATACCTCAATGTTCAGCTGATGGAAGATCTTGTGTATATGTCGAAAGAAATTGTAAGTTATATATATATATATATATATATATAATTTTATGTATATTATATTAATCAAATTTATTTTCTATCTACATATATCATAATTTTTTTAAAATAGGTGATGATAAAAATGCCTGCACAATTGATAGTTGTGACTTTGATACTGGATTTTGTAATCATTTAGAAGAATTAGATTGTGTTTCTTGTGGTACTAATGCTTGTTATTATAATGATAAATGCTTTCCATCCCAATGTAGTTCTGATGGTCTCTCTTGTGAAAACACTACAAAATCTTGTAAGTTGCTAATTTTATTTATTAAATTTATTTTCTATCTACTTATATCATAATATTTTTAAAATAGGTGATGATGGATTCGCGTGCTCAAATGATATTTGTTTATCACCATATGGTATTTGTGGTAAAGTATTTTAATTTTTTATTTATATAATTGATAAAAAATATATTTTGGAATAAATTACTAATTTTTAATTAATATTATTAGCTACCAGTTTAATTCCAGATTGCATAGAGTGTGGCTCAAATGCTTGTATCACAACTGATTTTTGTAACACACAGACATGTAATAGTGATACTTTAACTTGCCAAAGTACACCAAAATTGTGTCAAAGCGCTGAACCTCTTTGTAGTACAGTTAGTTGTATTTCACCTCAAGGTACTTGTGTAGATACCCCAATCAATTGTAAGTTATATATTTTATTTTTATTTATTAAATTTATTTTCTATCTACTTATATCATAATATTTTTAAAATAGGTGATGATAATGACCCATGTACTATTGATGGTTGTGATGCTGATTCACCAGGTAATTGTATTTTCATACCAATTGATGATTGTGTCGGTTGCCAAACAATTAATTGCATCACT
Source organism: Dictyostelium capitatum (assembly GCA_015252635.1). Classification (NCBI taxonomy): domain Eukaryota; phylum Evosea; class Eumycetozoa; order Dictyosteliales; family Dictyosteliaceae; genus Dictyostelium; species Dictyostelium capitatum. The sequence continues at coordinate 4,849 of JACAFY010015546.1, read as the reverse complement.
CAAGATAAATGTCACCCGTTGGTATGTTTAAATGGAAACACTTGTGTTAATGAAACTAAATCATGTGATGATCAAAATGAATGTACAGTAGACATATGTAATTCAAATGATGGATCATGTTCCCATACCATTATATCAGATTGCAAACCATGTGGAGAAATTTCATGTTTAACAACAAATAAATGTGCAGAACAATTTTGTGGTCATATTGGAACTATAGACCCAAGTTATTGTTCAACTGTTTTCAAGGATTGTGATGATAATAGATTTTGTACAACTGAAATGTGTAATGCCCCAAGTGGAGATTGTAATTTTACACCAATTGATAATTGCGTTGATTGTTCACCTAATTTTGGGTGTATTACTCTTAATGCATGCCACCCTCAAGTATGTGATGGAAATTTCAATTGTAAGAATACTTCAAAAGATTGTTCAGATGGTAATGGATGTACTTTGGATTATTGCTCTACTGATACTGGTGAATGTTATAATGTTCCAATTGAAAATTGTATCAGTTGTGGGGCAGATAATTCACTAGCATGTATTACATTTGATCCATGTTTCCCTTCAATATGTAATGCTGAAGGTACAGAATGCATTCAAGTAAATAAAGATTGTGATGATGGTATGTAGTAACCGATTTAAATTATATATTTTTATTAACTATTTACTAAACATTTAACTTTTTAAATTAGGTAATCCATGTACATTAAATGATTGTGATTCTCAATTATCTGGTGCTTGTATAAATTCATTCATTGAAAATTGCATTGTTTGTGGTGTAAATAAATCTTTATCTTGTATTACAACAGATAAATGTAAGTAATTATTTAAATAACTAGTATTTTTTATTAAATGATTTTTAACTAGTTACTAAAATTTATCAAAATTGTTTTTCCAAAATAGGTAATCAACAAATATGTTCAATAGATGCTGAAGAATGTATTTCAGTTCCATTAATTTGTAATAATTCAAATCCATGTTCAGTTGAGACATGTGTATCACCAAGTGGAGAATGTGTATCTAATCCAATAGATAATTGTATTACATGTAATAATGAAACATGTTTTTCAGAAGAAAATTCTTGTCTTATATCAATTTGTTCAGAAGATGGTAATTCATGTTTAACTCAAACATTGAATTGTTCAGATGGTAATTCATGTACTTTTGATAGCTGTACTCAATATGGATGTGAATATCAGACAATTGAAGGATGTTTAATATGTGGACCTGATACAAATTGTATAACAACTGATTATTGTCAAATTCAAGAATGTTCTTTATCTGGTGATGAATCATGTGTTACTGTTCCAGTAATTTGTAATGATGGTAAGTAACTGATTAAATTTATATTTTTATAAACAATTTACTAAACTTTTAACTTTTTAAATTAGGTGACCAATGCACTGATGATATATGTATAAATGGTACTTGCCATTATATTGAAATTCCTGGTTGTAATCTACCAACTATAGCTTCAACTACTTCTGCAACACCTACTTCAACTATTTCAATTATTTCAACTACTTCTGCAATACCAACTACCACTTTTACAACTGTTGCAGCTACTACTTCTAAAACTTTGGGTTCATCTATTTCAACTATTGCACATACTACTTTTAGTAGTATTATTAGTGGTGGTAGTGGTGGTAGTGGTCACTATACAGAGAGTGGTACATTGACAACTGGTATTGGTCCTTATATGTGTCGTAATCATCATTGTGAAAAAGGAAATGTTTGCCAATACATCAATCATAAACCTGAATGTGTCCCATCAAAATATGTTTGTCTAGATTGTTTAGATTTACAATGTGAAAGTACTGGAAAATCTTGTAAAATGATTGATAACCCATTATTTGAATCAAAACCCTATGGTAGTGATTGTTGTAGATTCATACCAACTTGTTTTTAAAAAATATAAAAATATATTTAAAACAAAATCAAAAAAAAATTGATGATATCAAATTGTACCTTTTTTTTTTTATTAATCTCTGTTATTTGTAAAATAAAAGTAAACCTGGTTTATTAATAAATCAAAAATTCAAGAAAAAAGAATTTTCAAAAATTTTTTATTTTATTTTTTTTTTAATGAAATCGCATTTTTTTGAGCATGATACCAAAATATAAAAATAAGAATTTTTTTTTTTATATTTATCAATCAATAAATAACAAATTGAATTCAATGATTAAAGGAATAACAATTAAACATAAATTAATTAATAAATATAAATTTAAAATAAAAGATAAAATTAAATAATAATAATTAAAAAAAAACAATATAAATATAAACACAATAAATAAATTTAAAGGAATGGGTATATATTCAGAAGAACAAGAAATTCAATCAACAATTATAACACCATCATTAACAGAAA
>JACAFY010015535.1:0-16747 GCA_015252635.1 Dictyostelium capitatum | reverse complement strand
AACTGCTAAATATATAATTAGCAGGATTAACAATGAATAGTAGATATTTTAGTCAAATTAGTGTACTAAAAAAAATTAGCAAAAAACAGTTTTCTAGTGCCAACCAACAATTTAATATGGTGTGGTTAATTCTTATATGGTATGGATGGTGGTTAACTGGTGGTCTGTATAGGTAAATAATCACTAAAACTTCAAACCAACCGGGGTGGTTAGGAGCTTTAAGTTTTAGTTTAAAAAAAAAAATTATAATACACCTTAATAAAAAAAAAATTTAGTAATTAATTTTTGTTTAGAAAATTGTTGGTACTGAGATTCGATCCTGAATTATGAAAATACTAACACAAAATCAAAAGATTGATTTTTATGACATTGTAATGAGTCCTTGTATATATTTAACGAGACATGGGAATTTGATACAAATTTGAAGTTAGTAACTAATATTAAAACATATTAATATATTATTTGTATTTTAATTTTTTATATAAAAAATGGTGTTTTTACTATTTTTGACAATATATAATATTGATTTTTGGAGCAATATTATGACAACATTTCACACAAATGAAGTCCCCACAAAGAGAAAATTAAAATTAAAAAATGAAAAAAAAAAAATCTTATTAAATTTACACAAAAAAATAATACCCATAAAGAAATTAGAAATACTGCTACATGTGGAATGGGTGAGAGGGAAATTCATATCATTAATCGAAATTTAAATAAAAACAATCTTTTAGAAACTGAGGTTTTATATACAGATGCTTTTAAAACTATATAATTTTTTTATAAAAACAATTCCCTCATTCCTTTTAATGAAGCACGCCGGTGGTTGGATATTTAAATTTGGTAGTGATAACCCAATGATACATTATTGATTTCCTATGTTTGAATTTGAGCCAAAAGAAATAATTTATAATTAATTTATCTATTTTCAACGATGTTTACTTTGACAAATTTGTCAACTGATAATAAACTGGTTGTATGACTACCACAATCATATTTTTTCCATAATTTCCTATCATATTTTTATTTCCATTTTTGGAAATAATGGAATGTTATTTCCATTTTAACTGTTGTGTATGTTTTTCATAAATATAATAAAAGTGTGAGTGTGTGTTTAATAGATTGTGTGAGTTTTATTTATTTATTGGAATTATACAACAATGATTCAATATTATCAAAAAGACATAAACATCCATTAACACAAAATATTTTACCTATGAGCACAGGTGTGTGGTTATTTTTAATTTTGATTTTTGGTTTTTTTTTTTTTTTTGTGAGTGTGTTTTATTTTTCTTTCACTATTTTTAAAAAGAAATGTCTATAGAAAGCAGTCTTTACTATTCAATTAAGTATACTATTAAAACTATGTTATTAAAAGAGTTTGCAAGTATCTTTCTAATATATTTAATAATTTAACTGGTTTTGTATGTAGATAATTAATTAATTTTAAAAGTAAATTTATTTATACGAAGTATAACAATGTTAATCAAATACAAATCGAGTCCACTTGGTCTTTCATTTAGTTGGCTTCAAATTTATTATTTACCAAATTATAATTTCTCATTTAGTTGATTCCGTATTTAGATAAATAATTAATTTTACAGTTTGGTCATCTAGTACGTTTCAAATTTATTATATACCAATTATAATATTTCTCATTTAGTTGATTCAGTATGTAGATAATTAATTAATTTTAGAAGTAAGTTTATGAATACTAAACATTACAATATTTTATAAAACTAAAATAAAATTATTAGCTATTTTCAACTAATCGTGCCTGCATAGGAGATGATGATGGCGACTTTGTTGTTAATGTACCCAAAGCAAATCCTATTGACTCATATTTTATAAGAGTATTTGTTTCGTATATTCGTACGTATGTAAATTGGTTTATTTACTTTTAGGACAAATGGTACAAATGAAAGTGATTGAAATCCAATTTTCAGACAATTGTACACCTTGTGAAAGTGAAATGTATAAATAAGTTGGTGATCAGTATTGGATGTTAAATTATTATTATTATATTAATTTTTATTTGAATTTAGAGTTTGGTATAAATAAACATTTAAACACCAAACTAAATATGTGGGAGAATTAAAAATGATTAGACCCAGAAAAATTAATTTAAAAAAAAACAGAAAAATCATTATTTAAATAGGTTTTATATTTATAGTTTCCAATATACTGTAAATTAAAATCATTTACATTCAAAAAAGTGGAATTACTTGAATTGGTTAGTTTACTATTGCAAATAATAATAAAGTACAATAAATTATTTTACACTATATTGAAAAGAAAAAAGAAAAGTTTTTAATTTTCCAAAACTTTTTTTTTTTTTAAATTTTCATTCAGTTTACTGTGATCATCATCAAAAAATGATAAATACAATGATTGATAAAACAAATTTATTTGTAAAGAATAACCAAATCAAATGTTTTTATGTATTATCACTATTTTTAATAGTGTATGAATTGTTTATAAATAAAGTTATTATAGACTATATAAAATGTATGTTTATTGTATGGTTATACACAAATATAATTATATTAACACCTGGGCATTTGAATTAATAATATAGATACAGAAATTGATTGGAGCACATATATGCAACAAATTGAAATATTTTTAAATGGAGAATATGATTATACAAAGATTGAAGGAAATACAGGGCCATGTGTTTATCCAGCAGGATTCTTATATGTATTTAGTTTATTATATAATTGGACAAATCAAGGTGACGATATATTAAAAGCACAATATATATTTGCTGGAATTTATATTATATTGACAATAGTTGTATTTGCAATTTATGGTGAATCTGTAAAAGAATCTGATAAAACTTCAAAATTAGCAACAACAACAACAACAACAACAACAACAACAACAACAACAACAACAACAACAAACAAGAGCAGTACCAACAACAATAACCACTATTTAAATATACCATTTTATATAATTGGTTTATTATGTTTATCAAAAAGAATTCATTCAATATTTGCATTAAGAATGTTTAATGATTGTATATCGATGTTATTATTTTATATTGCATTATATTGTATAGTTAAAGGAAGATGGTCATTTGGTTGTTTATTTTTCAGTTGTTCAGTATCCGTTAAAATGAATGTACTATTATACGCACCTGCTCTATTGTTTTTAATGATATCAACATTTGGTATTTGGAGAACAATTCCAAAATTATTCATTTGTGCATTAATTCAATTGTTAGTTGCAATTCCATTCATTCTCGTTAACCCATCTGGATATTTGATACGTGCATTTGAATTCACTCGTGCATTCCTGTATAAATGGACTGTAAATTGGAGATTCATACCAGAAGAATTATTCCTAAACAAAACATGGGCATTATTTTTATTAGTACTTCATTTATCAACTATATTTTTATTTTATTTAAAATATACAAAGTATGTAGCTAATGTAAAAACATATATAATTTATACTATTGTAGTAGTAGGTAGTAATAACAGTAGTATTAATATGTTTCTTTTCCATTAATACACACAGAAAAGAAGGTGGTATTTTAAATATAGTTAATAGAGGTAATAAGAATTTGAATTCACAATTATTATCAAAAAATTATATATTATTGGTAATGTTTACAGTTAATTTAATTGGTATGACATTCTCAAGATCATTACACTATCAATTTTATTTATGGTATTTCCATACATTACCATTTTTATTATGGTCAACAGAATATAATATTGTATTAAAGATTGGATTCATGTTGATAACCGAATATTCATGGAACACATATCCTTCAACTACAGGGTCATCATTAATGTTATTTATTTCAAATTTCATTTTACTATTACAACTTTATATGCAACCAACTATTCAATCAACAATATCATCAGTTGGCAATAACAACAATAAAGGAAAAGATAAAAAAAGAAATTAATTATAAATAAATAAATATCAGCAGTTATAAATAACGACCAATACATATTAATTTTAATTTTTTTTTGAAGTTTTAGAAAAAGTCAAAAATATTTTCTTGTGTGCATCATCTTTTTTTTTTTTTTTTTAATTTTTTTTAATTTTAAAATTTATTTTTTTTTTTTTTTTTTTTTAGTTTTGTCATAAACATAATCAAATATAAATAAAATGTCAGATAAAACAGCTGTTAAAAAAACAACAACCAATACAAACAACACTAAAACACAAAATGGTGGTGAAAAGAAAACATACAACAATAATAATAACAATAGATTAAACAATAATAACAACAATAAAGACAATAAACAAATAGATAATAAAAATATAAATCAAGAAAATAAATTTCCACCAGATCCAATTTATGATTCACACCAAAAAAAGATTAATGATTTTAGAGAAGAAATTAAAACAATCAATGCATCATTGGAAAAGATAAAATCAGATATGGGAGTATTAAAAAGCAGTCATTCAGGATATAAAGAATCCATTGAAAAGATTTACGAAACCAATAAAAGTCGTACAGTTGATCCAATGAAATCACAAGCAATCGAAGCACGTAATCTATTGAAATCAATGATTGTTCAACAAGAAGAGAAAAAGAAAGCATTGATTGCATTGGAAGAACAATTACCAATCAAAATTAATAAAGCATCAACATTGGAAAACACATTGATATCAATTGAAAGTAAAGCACGTGAATTGGAAGAACAAATTGAAAATGAATTAAATGCAAATCAACAACGTGCTCTTCTCAAGAAAGCAAGTCAAATCAATGCAAACAAAAGACAAGTTGCTGAATATTTCACACAAAAACAGCAATATGAAGAGATTAGAGAAGCAATCACCAAACAAAAAGAACAAGTCACTGAATATAGTAACGCAGTTAAACCAGAAGAACCAAAAGAAAAAACTGATAATCTCCTCAAAGATCTCAAGAGTAAACGTAGTAACACCGAAGCAGAAATGAAAAAAAACAATGAAAACTTTGTTGCTCTCAAGAGTAAAATCGATGATATAAAGAAACAAATTGACGATGAAAAAGTATTACAAGATGCTCACGTTGTCAAACGTAAAGAACAACGTAAGCAAGAAGCTGAACAACGTAAACAAGAAGCTGAACAACGTAAATTGGAATATTTAGAGAAAAAGAAAGCAGATGAAGAAAAAAGAATCGCTGCAGATCTCCTTAAAGTTCCATATGAAAAAGAAATGGGTCATTGCGATTCACTCGTTTCCTATTTAATCGCTATCACTCCAAAAGAAGCAAAAGATGAACAAAATGCAACCAATCGTAATATCGCTGAAATTGAAGATGGTTTTGTACTCGTAAAAAAAGAAAAGCTCTCTAAAAACAGAGAAAATCCAAAGAAAAAGGTTGCACCAGTTGCTAAAGCTCAACCAGAAAACATTCGTCATCCATTGGAAATTTTTTCAGACTTTGAAAAACTCTCTATGGTTCCACCAACTAAATACTCTGATATCCCAGAATATCTTGAACAAATCAAACAAAAAAAAGAACATTTCAATAAATTATCAACAACCGAAATGGCAGAAAGATTAGCAAAGTCAAAAGCTGATAAAGAAGCAAAAGAATTGACTGAAAAAGAAGTTGTTGCCACTGAATCTGTTGTTGTCGCTTCAGATAAAAAAGAAGAAGTTGTTACTACTACCGCTGCTGATGATGTTGCTGCAGATAAAAAAGAATCTGAAACTTCAAATGATTCAACTCCATCCGCTGTTACTCCACAAATTGAATCTGAAAATAATACTACCAACACAGAATCAAATAATGTTGAAGTTGAAGCTCAATAAAAGAAATCAATATTCCAAAAACAACTATCATACTCAATAATAATATAATAACTAATTTGTAAAAATACATTTTACATCTTTTTTAAAAAAAAAAAACATAAAAATACACATATTATAACCACCACTAATAAATAAAAAACAAAACAAAATATAACAATTAAATCTATATTTATTTTAATTATACACACATTTAAATTTATTTATATAATTTTAAGAAATCGAAAAGCAAACAATGGAAAAAAAATAATTATAAACAAAATATTATACTTGCAAGAACAAATAAATAAATGGATAGTAATAATAATAATAATGATGATGGTGGTGCTAAAGTTATTGAAAGTGGTAATAAAGAAAGTAAAGTTAATTTTAGTAAATATCATTCATACAGTGCAAAATATAAACATAGTTTGGTATTAAGTGGTAACAATGAAGGTGGTAATAATGGTATTCAAGCATCACAAAAAGAATTAATGTCTACATTTAAATATAAAACTGTTAAAACACCAAGAGTTAAAGTTGAACCTACAATTGATCATTTATTCCCATCACAAGCAACAAATGAAGGTAGTAGAGTAAAAGTTAGTAAATCAAAATCAAAATTACATCAATTACCAAAAAAACAACAACAACAACAATTACAACCACAACCAATTGAAAGTATGTCAAATATGATTCCATTTTCACCATATCAAATATTAAATTCATTTGTTGATGTATTACCTCAAATTGATATTGATACAAATACAATTTCAAATAATACAAGCAATGTTATTGATACAAAGAATAAAAAAAGAGTAAAAAGTCAATTAATGATGGATTCTCTCACTGAAAGATATTTATCAAATTAATAAACGTGTCCACTACACTAAACTATAGAAAAAATAATTAAAAAAATAAAATAAAAAATAAAAATACCATACAGATAATTATCAAAGAATATCTATAAATTCAAATAATTAATTTAAAATTTCATTTCATTTTTTTATTTTTTTTTCTTAATTTTTCAATTTTATTATCAAGAAATTTTTTTTTTTTTTTTTTAAAATTAATTTTTAAAATTTTACTCATTCCATTCCACACACAATTAATACATACACAATTATAAATATATATAAATAGAACAAATTTATAGAAATACGTCATTCATTTATATAGAGACATATTTTTTTAGAGACATAAGATGATTTCATCAATTGTCGCACATACAAAATCAAAAGCAAATAAATCTAGATTCATTCAATTACCATCAAGAGGATGGTTTCCAATGAAGAGTTTAGGTGATTATCCTACAGTAACAGCTATACCATTGGATCCAGAGAAAGCAAGAGAAGCACAATTACTATATCAAGAACAAAAACAATTGGAACAAGCACAAGCAGGTAATTTAACAAAGAAACAACTACAAAAACAAAGAGCTGCAAATTTTAAAAGTTCATATGCAAATAGACAACAAAATGGTGGTCAACCTAATAATAATGTAGGTTTTAAAGTACAAGGTGGTAGTGGTAAAAAACAACAATATCGTAATCAACGTATTCAAGATCAAGGTATTGGTAATGAAGTAATTTTAATTGATGGTGAAGAAGAAATGATTATTGATACTACTGGTACAAATGCAGGGGTAGGTGGGAATGAACCAAAATTATCATCAACTAAACTATTTCATAAAGATATTTATTTCCCACTAAAGATTGAAACATCAAATAAATTTCAAATTTTAGATGCATCAGCAGAAGATGAAGCAGAGAACGAGAATCAACCGCAAAAACAAATAAATGTAAATGAACATTTACCATTCCTTCAATCATTATTCCCAGAAATAGAAGAAGTAACACTTTTGATTTTATTGGATGAAGCAAATGGTGATGTTGGCTCAATTGTAGATTCATTTTTATTGGCATCAAATATACAAGAAGGTGATGATATGAGTGGATTTGGTAGCAGTGCTTTTGCTGATGTTCACAATAGTGGTGGTGACACTAAAAATGCTAAAACATCTTCATTTTCATCAGATTTTTTGATAAAGTCACCACCAACAACAGCAACATCATCATCACCATCACCACCATCATCATCATCATCATCTTCATCATATATAACACCAGGTGGTTCTAGTAGTAGTGGTAGTATGTTTAAACAACCAACTACAGATGCAGTTGATGATGAAGATTTTGAAGTATTATTAAAGGAGTTGGCTAGACAAGAAGAAGAGAATGCAAGATTAATTCAAATTGCAAATGAATCTGAATTTGAAGAACAACAGAGATTTGAAGAACAAAAACGAAAGAAACGCCAGGAAGAGGAGGCAGAACAAGAAAGAATAAAAATCGAAAAACAACAAAAATATGAAGCAGATAGAAAAAAACATAAAGCAGCATCAATCGAAAATAGCAGCAACAATAATAAAATGGTTCAAGATTTCAATTCTATCATTTCTCATTTAACAGATTTGTTTCCAAAATATTCAAAAAGAGATCTTACAAGTTATCTTGATAAGCATTCATACGATGTGAATGCAACCATTGATACACTACTACAATTTGAATCAATAGGTACCAGTTCACCAAGTAGCAGCAGTAAAAAAGATGATTTAATTAAACCAACTAAATCAACCAAACAAAATACAACAACATCAACAACTACAGCATCAACTCTACCACAATTAGAACTAAAAGAATTAAAGAACCCACCAGCTATGACAACTCATCCATTATTTCAAACATCACCAACAACAACAACAACAACAACATCAACTACTACCACCGCTAAAAATCCAATTAATAATTTTCCAATTAATAATTCACCATCTTATAGAAACAACAATCAATCAAATTCATTACCAGGCCCAGCAAGAGTTATACCATTGAGTGAAATTATTGAAAATGAAGAAATTGAAAAGATAGTATCAAAAATTGATAGTGTACATAATAATAAATTCAATAATACAATTACAACTACTTCAAATTCATTAAATACACCACCACCACCAATCATACATTCACCAGTTATACCATTATCAAAAATTATGCAAGACGAGGAAGATATTTCAAAAATTGAAAGTGTATACAGATATATTGGAAAACCAGGCTCACTATCGAATAGAGTCCAAGATTCACTATCATCACCAAAACCAAGTTTGCTAAGTAGTCAACCATCTGAAATGATTAAACCAGTACCAACAGATTTTGATAAAAAGATTGCACAATTGAAAATTCAATTCCCATTGATCGATGAAGAAATATTGGAATCCATTTTCACAGAGTCTCAATTTAGTTTTAAAGATACAATGGCATGTATTTATGAAGTTTTCCCAAATGAAAGTAAATTAAATACACGTTCAGTCTCAAATTTTGCATCGAAAGTACGTGAATCTTCAAATCAATTTTACGCTAAAAACAATATTTTCAATCATGAATCATCAATTGCTAACAGTGGTAATGGAAATGGTTTAAATTCAGCAAATGCAGGGGGTAGATCAAATAACAACAACAGTAGTGGTAATAACAATAGAATTAATATTTTACCAGCTCCAAAGAACAAAGTTGAAATTTATTCAGGTGTTTTGGAAGAAACTGAATTCAGAAGAGTTGAACCACAACAAAGAGTTAAAAAGGAATATGTTGATCCATATTTTTCCGAAGTATTGGGTGGTAATGGTGGTATTGATGCAACCAAAAGAAATGAAAGATCATATAGAGAATACAGAGCAGATGCAGAAAAGTACAATAGAATGAAACAAGCAATGTTTAGATCTGCCTCTGATGCATACATGAAAAATAAACAAGCTGATGCTAGATCATATTCTGAACAAGGTAGAAGATACGAGCAAATGGTAAAAGAGGCAAATGCATGTGCATCCAATCAAATATTTCTTGCTTGTAATTCAAGAATTGGTGATACACTAAGAATCGATTTACATGGTCTACATGTTGGTGAGGCTTTAGATATGGTTCAACATGCTGTAGATATTCATACAAAAGGGGAATACGAAGGTGAAAAACCAAAATATATTAGTTTCATTACTGGTGTTGGTAACCATTCAGTTGGTGGTATCGCAAGAATTAAGCCTGCTGTAATAACTTTCTTAAAAGAATGTGGTATTAAGCATTCCGATCAAGGCGGGTCCATTGTAATTCATATATAACGAGTGATGTTACCACACGCACATTCAACAACAATAACAACAGCAATAATATAATAAATTGTACATTAACAAAAAATTGTAATCATTTTGTTTATTATTTATTTTCTTTTTTTAATAACAAAAATGAAGATAGAATTACAATTAAGATTTTCTACCATGAATCATTAATCTACCACCTTTCTTTGTAATTTGTTGAATCTTTTTTTTCAGTTCGGTGGTACACCACCAACTGAAAAAACATTAACAGCTGAGAGTTAGTTTTTAATTTTTTAATAAATTATAACTATTATTAAATGAAATATCTATAGATAATGTTTTATTTGAACCTGTTAGTGGCCAAAATAATTCAAAACCATCTGATATTAATGCTAATAACATATAACCTGAACACACTCGAAATCAAAATGTGACCAAAAACACAATTTTGTGTTACTTAACGTTTTTTTAAAGATATTTATACATGTATTTGTTTATTTTATATTTAAAATGTTCAAATAATTGGTTTGATTGTATTAGATAACCAATGAAATCCATCTAAAACTCCTTCAAGTGTAAAACCATTTGTAATTTGAATGAAATAAGGCCTATTCTTTATATTGTGTAATTCCAATTTGAAACTAATTTTTTCAAGTGTATATGCATTTGGTAAATCCTGTTTATTCGCGAAAAAAACCATTGGTTTACCATTTAAACTTTCTTGTTCATCTAGATATTTAATTTGTTCTTTAACATCTTCAAATCTTTCATGATCATTAGAGTCAATTACAAATACTATGGAATTACATTGTTCAAAATATTCTTTTCTTGATAATTTTAATAATGATCTAGGGATACTACCATCAAAATCAAATGAAAATATCTTTGTATTTCTAAATTCCACTTCTTCAAAATATAAACCAAATGATGTTATAGTTTCAACTGTAACTCCATTCTCCTTTTCTAAATTATTTAGTATAGTTGTTTTACCTGCTGCATCTAACCCAACAAATAATATTTTCAGTTTAAAATCTCTATTAAATATTTTATCTTTTCTTATTGTTATTTGGTTGTTACCCATTTTTTTGACCTATTATTATTTTTTAAAAAAAAAAAACAATAAAAAAAATTTCAAAAATTTATCTTTTTTTAAAGTAATATTTATTTAATAGTTTAAATTTCTATATATATATTATCAACAGTTATTTTTTGATATGGTAATTCAATTGATTGTGGATATTTAAAATAATTTGTTGGATCATATTTTAATTTTATCATTTGAAGTTTTGGATAGTAATTACCATAATATCCGGTTCTCCAATAATAGACATCATCTGGGAAATTATTATATATTCTTTTTGAAAAACCACTGATATTATTTGCTAATATTTCATTAAGCTCATTGTATTGATCATCATTGTCAGAATTAAAGTATCTACAAACCAAAGAAATTACCCACTTGTTTTTTTCACCACGATGAACAAATGCATTTCTTTTTTCCAATTCTTTTATATCACCATTAATTTGATTACCGCCATGGTAATGAAGTTCTTGCGAACACATTGAATCTGGACCTTCTTCAATTTGAGTGAGAGATTTTTTAAAATGTTGTAATAAATCATTTGCCAAAGTCATTGTATCAACATTTATTTCAACGAATCTTCCTTTACCTAATGATCTACTTGGTATAGGTTCATCTGATGGCATTAAAGTTAATAAATCAACAAATGTTTTTTGACTTTTATTTCCTGGTGTTGGTATTGCATTTGGTATTATAGATTTAATCATTTCATACAATCTATTAAAATATTGTTTACCTTGACTCATTGACCCTTTCATAAAAAAGAAATTTAATTTGTGATAATTATTTTCTTCATTTTGGTTAAATACTCCAGCTAAAATATTGAAATGGGTTATTTGTTGTTCTTGGTAACTTAAACTTTCGACAAATTCATTTAATATTAAAGTTGCATTTAAATAATCATCAATTGGCATTAAAATTTGATTATGGTAATATACAGGTTGCATATCAAATACATTTACTTTATAATCAATAACTACACCAAATCCACCATGCCCAGCGCCAAGTAAAGCCCAATGTAAATCAGAATATTCATTATGTTTATTTGCTTTAACAATATCACCATTTGCTAAAACAACTGTATGTTCAATTATATTATCAACCATATATCCATGTTGAGATCCCATATATCCAGTACCACCACCTAAAGCAAGTCCTAAACCTACACCTCCACATGTACCACCGGTACTTACTAGTCCATGAGAGTATAATTCGGTATAATATTCACCAAGTAATACACCAGCTTGAACTACTACTGTCATTTCAGTTTTATTTACTTTAATACCTTTTAATCCACTCATATCCAAATTTACAGAATTATCCAATATAGATTGAACAGTAAATGAATGACCACCAGCTCTAACAGAAACAGTTTTACCAATTGATTTTGCAAATAATACAGCATCTCTAGCTTCATTTTCATTATGAATTTTAATGTAACCAAATGGTTTTCTTACGTCTGTGTAAATAGTATTACAAAAATTATAATAACGATATTCATCTGAATATAATTCCAGTGTAAAATTTCTTTTATGATATTCATTATTTGCGTTACTTTTATTTATAATAGTAATTAAAATTATTAAAACTATAAAAATTATTTGTTTTACCATTTTTTTTTTAAATCCAAAATATAAACAAAAATAAAAAAAATAGAGTGTATAAATAAATAAATAATTGTCTGCTTCCCGAACAAAATATTTTTAAAACATGTATTATTTTTATTAAAAATTTTTTTATTAAATTAAAATTAAAATAAAAATCATAATTGGAAAAAAAAAAAAAGTGGTTATATGACAAATAATAATTTCAGATGCGTCTTTTAAATAATTTCACATTTTCTTTATATATATATATATATATTTAGCACAGTCATAAATATTAGTTTATTTTAGTTTTGGAGATAAAAATACAAATTAAAGTAATTGTTAACAATATAAATAAAAAAATACGATTGAAATTGTAATAATAATTTAGAATTCCAAAAAGACAAAAAAAAGCAATATATAGATAATATAGAATTTTAGTGTTTTTGTATGCAGTATCTTCAATTTTGTATAAAAATAAATATAAAATATAAAATATAAAATAAATTTAAATGAATTTTAATGATGTTTTTTTACAATTTGAATACATAATCAAATTTTATTAATAAATAAATAATGGCGTTGGTTGTTTTTTTTTTATATACATTTATGGCAAATCACTAATATTCTTTTTTGGTGGTGGTGGACCTTTATTACCAGAATATTCAACTTTAGTTTGTTTGGAATATTCTTGATCGGAATGTGGTGCCCAAACTTTTTCTTTCTTTCCTTTACCTTCTTTTTGTTGTTTAATTTCCTTTTGATATATAAAAAAAATATATGTTAATACATGGATTACAAACTTAACATAATTATTATATTATAGTCAAATATCATACTTCTTCGAATTTTGATGTTAAATTTTTAGTTGATGACATTTTATTTGTGTTTATTATCTGCCAAATTAAAAAAAAAAAAAAAAAAAAAAAAAAAATTTTTTTTTAAAAAAAATTAAAAAAAAAAAAAAAAAAAAAAAAAAAAAAAGTGTAGAAAATTGAAATTTTTCAAAAAACAATAGTTATTTTAAAATTTTATAAACCAACCACATCCAAAAAACTATAAAAGAAGATGGAAGATAATAAAAAACAAGAACAACAACAACAACAAGAAGAAGAACCACAATTAATTGAAAGAGAGATTGAAGGTGTTACAGTCATTCCACCACCATTCATCCAAGATCCAATTACATCTTCTACGACTATCATTGTAAAACAAGAAGTTGAACCATCTACTGACACAAGAGATGAATCATCACGTGACCTTTTAAAAACTATTCATTGTAGATTATGTGATTGTAAAATTTTAACTCCAAATAATGCTAAATTGGTTGAAAAACAGGTAAAGTAACAACAACAACAAGAACAACAACATCATACATACATATGTATCATTCACTAATTCATAAACATTAATAGATTACATTAGTTCATAAAAAACAAAGTGATACAGCTGAAGAATTAAAGTTTATGTGGTTTTTACCAGATATGTTTTCATTTGAAAATGTTGCATTCTCTAAAGATGTTAGTGCATCTCATAAATATTTAACATGTGCTGAATGTGAAGCTGAAGTAATTGGTATCCATTATATTGATTCAAAAGAAAATTATGTTGCTCATGATAGAATCATTTATAAATAAATCAAAAACACAGCAACAATCAATAATATATAATACCACAACTTTACCATATAAACTGAAATATAATAAAAAACACAAATATATTGTATATACTCAAACAAACAAACCATTCAATTTCTTTTCACATTTGGTGATAAAAAGATAATATTAATGTCTTTGCTCCCTCTTAAACAATAAAAAAACAATTGACAACACTTGTATTATATCATTTGATATAATTACCACATTTATATATTATATTTTTTCTTTTATATTTTATTTTCCATTACACTACTATCATTATTATTATAATTGATTTATTATTATTATTATTATTATTGTTATTATTATTATTATTATTATTATTATTATTATTGTTATTATATTATTATTATTATTATTATTATTATTATTATCATTTTAATTGTCACAAGTGATTGCGTATTTGATTAAAAGGTCAACAACTTTTTCTTTGTTGTGAGCAGTTTCTTTTCTGATGGATTCAATTTCTTTGTTGGCTGAAGTTGCTAATTGTGAAGCAGTTTCTGATGAAGCACCAAAATACTAATAATGACGATAAGGAAATAGAGTTAGCATATATTATAAAACGAAGAAGAAAAAATTGGTCATATGAAACTGTGGTGTTGATATTTTCCAACACCCCTATTTACAATATTGGGTAATGAAGCGATATATTATAAGTGTATGTGTTATTTATCATATATTAAACTTACTTTTGCTTCATAATCTTTATATTCTTTATCTTTCTTTTCTCTAAATTCTTTGATTTCTTTTTCAGCTTCTTCAACTGCTTTCTTTAATTTTTGAACTCTGTCTTGTCTGGCATCTGCGACGATTTTTTGTGCAGTTCTTTCAGCATCTAATAATTTTTTAATTCCGTCTTCTGAGCTCATTTTGTATTTATGTTGTATTTGTTTTTCGAATATAAATTAAAAAAAAAGAAAAAAACTAAAAAAAAAAAATTTCTATCAAAAAAAAAAAATCAAAAATTAAAAAAAATTTTTACAACCAGGCTCTACGGTTAATTTAATGTTTACAGTTTTTAGTATCTACTGGTTGTATACAATATTGTTTTTTTTTTTTTTTATGTTTATTATCTCAAATAAAACTATACAATGTTTTTAGAGTTAATCTTTTACTTGATATTATACACAATAACAATAGAGATTCCCAGAGTCTCATTGTAATAACATATTGTGTTTTTTATTATTAGTGGTTATTTGATTTTAATAATAAATAATAATCCCTTATCTCCTTTTATCCTCTTAAAAGTAATGCGCATTACTAACGTATTGGTAAATTATATATTTATCATTTAAATTTTCTTTATATATTTATTTTTATCATGGTTTTTTTTGTTTTTTCTTTAAAGTAAAATTACCTTTTTATAATTTAAAAAAGGGGATTCTAACCAACCAAACCTTATTTGAAAAAAAAAAACATAATTTCATTTTTATTGTTATTACAAAAACAGAAATAGATTAATTAGATAGAAATTTCAGAAAAAAAAAAAAATTGAAAAAAAAAAAAAAAAAAAAAAAAATAAAAAAAAAAAAAAAATAAAAAAAATTAAAAAAAATAATAATTTGAGATTCCAACTTTTTTTTTATATTTAAGTAACAACATTGATAAACATGTATAATTATAACTATAATATATTAATTAAGATTATTAAGAAAAAGAAAAAAAACCTACAAATAGAATAAAAATTTATTTTTATAGAAACAATATAATTATTAAAAATGAATTCAAAAATATTACATACTATCAAAATTTAAATTATGGTGGAAATAATAATGGATTTAATAAGTATACATTTATATTTTACACAAAATCCAAACAACAAGAGACCAATTTATCTTCATGGTTTGTCTGTGGATTTAAAAATGCATTGATCAGATAAGGTGGTATTATAAACATTGTAATTGCAAAGTTGATACTTCCTTTGTTTAAACCATTATGGATTGACCATTGCAAAAATGATTATCCATTACTTCATTCAAAAAAATATAATTGGGGATACCTAGTATATAATGATAATGACCCTTATTTTCCTGGTGTAACTAAATCTTTTATTAAAAAGTTAAATGAAACCACTTTGGATGGTGATTATGGTAGAAACTATATTTGATTTTGACCATGTTTGCACTTAAAAAGTTATCCTCTTCTGTATATTCAATCTATCAATAAAATTATTAAAATATCAAAATAATTTATTTTCACACCCAAACAAAAAAACACATTATTTTTAATATTAGCAACACAATATTGTGAATTAAATAAATTTTTAAAAAAATTGGCGAAATGATTGAGACGAAGGTAACCCCAGAGTTTGGAAAATAATTTTTTTTTATTTTTTTTTATTTTTTTTTTATTTTATTTTTCATTTTTATTCAAATAATTTAACATATTTCATCAATTGTACCAATTATTATTTATTAAAAAAAAAAAAAAAAAGCAAATAAAAAAAAATTACAAAATTAAAAAAAAAAAAAAACAAAAAAAAAAAAAAAAAAAAAAAAAAAAAAAAAAATTTTAAAAAAAAAAAATA
>JACAFY010015524.1:0-16763 GCA_015252635.1 Dictyostelium capitatum | reverse complement strand
TTATATAATTTTAAAATATATTTTTATTTTTTTAAATAAAATTTTTAAAAATTTTAAACAAAAAAAAAAAAAAAAAAAAAAAAAAAAAAATAAACGTTAGATTCTTTTGAATTTTTTTTTTTATAGACATAATTAGTTCTTAATCTACCTACTTTTCGTTTTTTTTTTTTTTTTTTTTTTTTTCGTTTTTGGGAAAAAAAATTTTTAAAAAAAAAAAAATTTGGTATTTTTTATGGGTTAATAATAATAAATAATAAATAAACATGTCTAAATATTATTTAAAAAGATGTACAAATATTAAGAATATAAATAAATTAATTTTTAAAAATACCAATAGTAGTAATACTATAGTTTGTAATAATAGTACAAGATTAATAAATAGAATATTGGTAAATAGTTGTGGTTGTAGTAATAACAGAAAGTACACAACAACAACATCAACATCAAACCAAAAATTGTTTATTGGTCAACCAACTCATGATTCACATCCACATTTATTAAAAAAGGGTGAAGTTGTTAAAGGTATTTACAAAGATGAATATCAATCAAGAAGAAATAAATTTGTTCAACAATTTACAGTTGGTAGCGTTATTGCATTATTTAGTGGACCAGAACCAAAGATGTCATATGATATCCCATGGCCATTTAGACAAGATACAAATTTTAATTATTTCACTGGTTTCAATGAACCCGAATCTGTATTGGTAATAGTTAAAACATCAGAAACATCACATGATTCATATTTATTTGTTCGCGAACGTAATGCAAAAAAAGAAATTATGGATGGTCCACGTTGTGGTGGTGAAAATGTTGAAAAATATTTCGGAATTCGGGGATATAATTTACCAAAAGATATTCCAATACTCAATGATTTATTACAGTTAAATGGGAATACAGTTTTTTTGAATACACTTTGTTGGAGAGAATTGGCAATTCAAATACCATGTTATAGAAACTTAAAGTTTTTTGCAATTGAAGAACCACTTCAAGCAAATAGAATAATTAAATCTGAAAATGAAATATCAACAATGTTGGAAAGTGCTAAAATTGCAGGTGATTCATTTGTTGAAACAATGAAATTTATAAAACCAGGTCAAAATGAATATCAAGTTTCAGCATATTTCGAATTTCAAGTAAAAAATAGAGGTGCACAAAGAATGAGTTATCCACCAGTTGTTGCAGGTGGAAATAATGGGCATACATTACATTACATTGCAAATAATCAAATATTAAATAATGGTGAATTACTATTAATTGATGCTGGGTGTGAATATTGGGGTTACACAAGTGATATAACAAGAACATTTCCAATTAATGGTAAATTCACATTGGAACAATCTGAAATTTACAATGCTGTGCTTGATGTAAATAAACAATGTATTGAAATGTGCAGAGCAGGTGAAACTATTAATACAATTCATTTGAAATCAATTGATTTAATTAAATCACATTTGGATAGACTTGGTATAACTAGTGCATCAAATCCAAATGATTACCTTGTTTATTATCCACATTCAATTGGTCATTATTTAGGTATGGATACACATGATACATTGGAATTTAATTACCATGTAAAATTGGAACCAGGTATGATCATAACAATTGAACCGGGCATTTACATTTCAAAATATGACACAAATGTACCTGAAAAGTATCGTGGTATTTCAATTAGAGTTGAAGATGATGTTGTAATTCCTTCAAATGGTAACCCTCCATTAGTATTAACTTATAATGCTCCAAAAGAAATTAAAGATATTGAATTAATAATGAATGAAAACACAAATAAAAAATGATTTTTATTTTAACACAATCAAACAAACTAAAAAAAAAAGATGTAAAACAAAAAGATAATAAATAATAAATAAAATAATAAATTAACAATTGTTGATATTGGATATTTAAACTATTTATTTTATTATTATTATTATTTATTATTATTTATTATTATTGTATTAATTTAAATAAAATTGATTCAATTGAAGCACCCGGTGAAAAGGCTAATGCAATACCATATTTGTAACCAAGTGAACCTTCTTGAAGTAATGTTTGATTTTTATCTAATATTCTACGTAGTACATAGTATGTTGAAACACCAACCATATTACCATATCTTTTCATAACTTCAAATGAATCAGATAGATCTTGAGGTGATAGATCAAGACCTTCTTGAACAGCATTTAATATTTTGGCACCGCCTGGATGTGTTGCATAAAATTCAATATCTTGTTGAGTTAAATTATTATTTGCCAATAGTAATTGAAATGCATTTCGAATATTTCTATTGATTGCTAATGGTAATTCAGGTTTTAAATCTAAATCAATACCAGATGAACCAATATGTAAATTTAGAGTTTCCATTGAATCTTTCATTAAATATGAAAGATCATCAATGATTTCTAGTTTACCAATTAATTTATCTCTTGATTGACATGTAATTAATGTACCAACACAACCATCAGTGAATATACATTGTGATAATAGATCACCACGTTTTTCAAAATCAAATTTCATACATGTACTACTTGATTCAACAGCAACTATTAAAACATATGTACCTGGACGTGATTTAGCATATGCAGATGCAGCACGCAATGAATTAACTGCTGCACCACAACCCATAAAATTAATCATTGTACGACTTGTTGTTAATGGTAATCCCAATTTTTCAATTAATACAACATCGAATGAAGGTGCCATAATACCAGTACTTGTTACACCAACAACATGACTAATTAATGATTTATCAATACCAGATCTTTCAATTACAGTTTTACCAGCATTAATTACTGAATCATATGTTTGTTTTTTAAATAATGCAACTCTTTCTCCTGCATCCAATTCATTAATTTCTGCCATACTCTTTTCATTGAAATCATTAAAACAATATCTTGATCTAATTTTACAATTATTATAAATATTTTCAATAAATCCACTTTGACTATTTGTTAATTGTTTAACTTCTTTTAATACATCTGATTGATATCTATGATTTGGTGCTGCAATTGGTGCGATTTCAAATATAACAGTTGATAAATTTGATTGTTGTGAATTAATTGGTAATGAATTTTTACGTGATAATCTTGCGCTGTGTGGTGGTGATGTTAATTCATTATTTGTTGATAAAGTTTCATTTGTTGATAATTTATCAATATTTAAAATTGGAGTTGGTAAACATTGTTGTAAAATTGATTCAATATTAACTTGTTGTTGTTGTTGTTGTTTATTATTAATTACTATTTTATTTGTTGAACATGTGGTTGTATCTGATTTTGGTAATTTTAATTTAATTAATTCAATTGTTGATAAAATTGTAGAATTATCTACCAATGTTAAACTTGGTATTAAAATTTTAAATTTCTTTTGAATTGAATTTGATAATTCAGATGAAAGTAAACTATCTAATCCATATTCATTAAATGGAATTAAATTATTTAAATCTGGTTCATTTAATTCCAATATATCACAAACTAAATTTCTGAGTATTGAAATTGTAATTGAATCATTTGAATCATGATCAATGGTAATAATTTGATAATTGTCAATATCTTCATTTGCTTGATCAATCCATTGATCATTATCTTCATTTTTAATACCTTTAATATTATTATGTTGAGTAATAACTTGTTGTTGTTGTTGTTGTTGTTGTTGTTGTTGTTGTTGTTGTTGTAGGATTTGTTTATTAAATAATGAACTTGATTTAAAATTATTTTTACCACGGAAATTTGGAATTGATTCAATGAATCTATCAGTGTTTATTTCACCAAGTACTACAACTGAATTATTATAATTATTTAATATCTTTTTAAAACCATTATTCATAATTGTTAAATTTTCAAATGGAGTAAAACCCAAAGAATTTAAAGTATTTAAAACCGATTCATTTGAAGCCATACCAATTGTTGGAACTGAACCAAGATGAATACAATTTGAATTTAATCCCATACCAACACGAAGATGAGTTAAACCTTCAACAAATCTATTTGCAGTTGTATAATTTGATTGACCAACATTACCAAGTATTGTAATAGCAGAACCAATTAATGTGAAATAATCTAATTTTAATTGATGTTTAATTGATTGACAATGTAAATTCCATGCAGATATTGCTTTACTATCATATACATAATTAAATGAATTTAAATCATGTTTAATAATTCTTTTATCATTTATATTTGATGCAAAATGAAATATACCGCGAATTGATGATACTTGTTCAACATTTATCAATTTATTAAATAATGAATCAAGTTGATCACTTGAAGAACAATCACATTTTTCAACTCTTACATTTACTCCATTATCTTTTAATTGATTTATAATTTTAACTTTTTCATCAGAATCTAATCCATTTTTAGAAATAAAAATTATATTTTTAATATCTGATTGTTCTGATAACATTTTTGCAAAAGTTTGAGAAACACCACCTAATCCAGTAAATATATAAGTTGAATTATTACCATGGATTGATTCAATTGGTAAATTAATGATTATTTCTGATTGTGGTGATGATAGTAAATCAAATTTATTCCAATCTATTAAAATTTTACCAATATGATTACCACTAGACATAAATCTAATAGCTTTAATTAATTCATTTGCTTTGAAAATAGTTTGATCTAATGGTTTAAAAATACCATTTTTAAAATGAATTAATATTTCATTCATTAATTCTTGAAGATATGATCTACGATTAATTGTCATTTGAGCAATATCAATTGCAATGAATGAAATGTTATTTCTAAATGGAAATAATGATATTTTAGAAGAAGAATAAATATCTTTTTTACCAATTTCAATGAATCTACCATATGGTGATAATGTTAAAATACTCTTTTCTAAATATTCACCAGATAATGAATTTAGACAACAATCTACACCTTGACCATTTGTACTTGTCATAATATCATTATAAAATTGTAAAGATCTTGAAGAGTAAATTTTATTTTTATTCAAACCAAAATTTTTAATTAAATATTCTTTCTTTTCATTTGAACCTACAGTTGCATAAATGTCAGCACCAATAAATTGACAAATTTGAATTGCAGCTAAACCAACACCACCACAAGCACTATGAATTAATATTTTTTCACCATGTTTTAATCTACCTTGAATTACAATACTATACCATGCAGTTAAAAATACAATTGGTATTGTTGATAATGAGTTTATTGATTCACCAGTGGTGGTGGTGGTAGTAATTGGTATTTTAAATACTAAATCTGAACAACATGTTACTTTATTTCCCATTGATTTTGACATATCAATACCAAATACTTTATCACCAATTGATAAATGTTTAACATCTATTCCTTTTTCAATTACAATACCTGAAAATTCATCACCCATACTTGATAAATGAATTGAATCATAATCTCTACCCAATGATTTTAAAATATCTCTGAAATTTAATGTAGAATATTCAACCATTACAACAACTTGATCAACTTGACAAGTTGGTGATTTAATTTGTTTAATTTTTAAATCTGAAATTAAACCACTATCTGATAATTCAGCTTGATAATATTTATCAGTGGTTGATTCAACCACCACTTCTAAATCTTCTATTTGACTATTCAATGCTGATATTATTGGTTCAACTAATTGATAACTATAAATTACATTATCCCTAATAGCCAATTCCCATTTTGGTAATACATTTGAATTTAATTGCGAAACAATTAATTCACATGATGTTGAATATTGTATATCAATCATCGTACATTCCATAAATTGTGAAAATTCATTTGAAAATACTCTAACTTGACCAATTAATTGATATTGTGATAAATTAATTAAATGTTTATCAGATTGTGATTTAATACTATTAGTATCATCAATTGTTAAAAACATTGAATTATTGTTATTTAATGTAACTGTTTGACCACCATTTGTAATTAAATAAAATCTACCAATCATATTGTTTTTAATTATTGCTTTTTGTAAATGAAACATTGATATATTTGAATTTGTAAATGATTTAACACCCATACATGAATTGTTATTTAATGATTGTTGTTTTTCAATTTTAATTTGTTCACCATTTTCATTTTCAATATAATCTGGTGTTGATGTACCACTCGATGTATTTGAAATTGAATTGAAATTTGGTAATATAATGAATCTAGTAGTTGTTGTGTTATTACTATTATTAATAATTGCGAATAATCCATCGAAATCAGATTCTTGTTGATTTTCATAATTTATAATTATTCTATTATTATATTGATCACTTTCAATTGGCATTGGTGAAACAATGAATATTTTATTTTCATCATGACCATTCTTTATTGATGATATAATAATACTTTCTAATAATTGATTATCATTTAAATTTGTTGAACAAAATATAACAGTTTGATCATTATTTGTAAATTTAATTTCACTATTATTGGTTGTTGTTTCTTCTTCTTCTTCTTCCTCTTTATTCCATTTATATTCTGAAATTAATGGATACACTTGTTGTTGATCAACATTTATAATTTTATTATTACTATTATTATTATTTAATCTTGGTGTTGTTGGAATACTTGGTTTTGACAACCCACCGCCACCACTATTACTGCTAGATGAAATTAATTTAAATTGTAATTCTTTAATTTCACAAATTAAATTATTTGAATTCTTTTCAAATATTTGAATATTTGTTGAAAATGTTGAATCATTAGTTGTTGGTAATGAATTTAATAAACAATATAGTGGATTATTAATGAAATTAAAATATTGATTCTGTTCTAATGAGGGCAAATTAATTGAAATTGAAGAAATAGTAGTTGGTATCCAAAGACCACATTGTTTTTGTTTACATGCAGGTATAATTGCAGATTGAAGAACAGCATCTAATAAACTTGGATGAATACATCTAAAATCAGATGGTATTTGATGTTTTAATTCATCAATTTCCAATGAATTTAGTTCCAATACTGATAATGAACTTGTTTGATCAATTAACTTTAGTGATTTTAAGGCTTTAAATGAATTTGAATAATTATAATCAAATTTTGAAATTTCACTATAAAATTCATTTGAATCCCAACATTGAGTTGATTTCTTACAATTATTTAAATAATTGAATGACGTTGATTGATTTGTTGATGATGATGGTATTTTAATATAATCAACATTATATTCAATTGTACCAGATGCATGTATTTTCCATTTTTGAATTGGTAATGTTTGTTCAACACTACCAATTTCAAATTTTGTACAATCAGAATTGAAATTTATACCAATTATATTATTATTATTCATTTTACTACTAGTTTGATCATTGATTATGATTGTTGAATCAATTTTAAAATCTACAATTTTAAATGTTGTTGATTGAACACTTGAAATTTCAGCGATTGAACAATAAACCAATTCAATAAAAAATGAAAATGGTACAATTGATAATTGTTGAATTTTATGATCTAATAACCATTTAAATCTATCTTGATTTAAACGTACTTCAAATGAAGGTGTAACCGAAAATAATCTTTTTTCCAATGAAATGAAACGAGGTGGATTAATTCTATCAATTTGTTTTTGTTGAGATTCTATCCAAAATTTATTCATTTTCCATCTTTTACCAGGTAATTGAAATATAGTATTACAATTATCATTGTTATAAAATTGAGTCCATTTAATACCAGATAAACCTTGACAATATAATTTTGCAGCTAACATTATTAAACAATCAAAAGAATTTGAATCTTTTGATAATGTTGAATATAATGTTGGTGAACTTGTTAATTTTAATGTACTATTTGTTCTAATTGATTGATTAACAAAATAATTTAATATTGGATGTGCAGATATTTCAATAAATGTAAATACTTGATCAGTTTTTAGTATATCATCAATACATTCTTTAAATAATACGGATTCACGTATATTCTTCCACCAATAATCAGGAGATGATAATAATGTTTTACATTCAATTGGTGTTAAATATCTACCATAACATGTTGAATAAAATGGTATTAATGATTCATTTGCAGACCATGATTTTGGAAACATTCTATAGAAATCATCTTTTATTACATCCATTAAATGTGAATGAAATGCTGATCCAGTTTTAATTTCTCTATGTGTAATATTTAATGGTGTTAAAATTAAACTGGTAAATTGATTAATTGATTGACAATCACCTGCAATTGCACATGCTCTATTTGAATTATTACCACAAATTACAATTTTTCCTTGATATGAATTTGATTCAATTAAATGATCAACTTCTGATTTTGGTAATAACACAACATACATTTTACCAGTACCTTTAGTTGTATTTTGTAAATATGAACGAATATATAATAATTGTAATGTATCTTGATATGATATTATACCAGAGAAATATGCAGATGATAGTTCACCTAAACTATGTCCAATTACTAATGTTGGTTCAATACCCATTTCAAATAATAATGAAACTAATCCAAATTGAATTGCTACAATTGATGGTTGTGCTAACCATGTTTCATTGATTTTATTTTCATCAATTTCATCATAACCAAATATATTTTCAATGATTGACCAACCTGATATCTTTTCAAAATTGTTACTAAATTTATTAATTTCTTCTCTAAATGAGTAACAACTATTATATAAATCATATGCCATACGATATGATTGTTGACCTTGACCTGAAAATATAAATGCTAATTTTCTTTTCATAATTTCATTACCATTATTACCAATTACCGTTGTTGATGATACTAATATATTTTTATTTAATGTTGAATCAATTATACCACCACTATCTAAATATAATTTCATATTTGTTTTTAATAAATTCATTTGACAACTACCACTACCACCACTATTACATATGAATACAATTCTATTTGAATAATGACTTGTTCTATTATTTAATGTATGTGCTAAATCATTAAATGTAATTTGATCACCACCATCACAACTACCACTATCATCATCTTTAATTAATGTATTGTAAATATCATTAACTCTGGTAATTAAATCTTCTTTATTTGTTGATGATACTGAAATTGTAATTAAATCAATAGAAGTTGAATTTATTAAATTTGATGATGATATTGATAATGATGTACTACTACTATTTAATGATACTGGTATCATACCAACATTACCATTATTATTTGATTGAAGATAATATTGTTGTTTATCAAATGATGATAAAAATAAATTTGCATTTGAACCACCAACTCCAAATGAATTTACACCAGCAATTCTAATTTTATCAGTCCAATCTTGAATGGATGAAAGAACTTTTAAATTTAATTTATCAAATGGTATTTTTGGATTATAACCTTGAAATTTACATTGTGGTGGCAAGAATTTCTCCTTTATGCAAATAATTGATTTTATTACACCAGCAATACCAGATGCACCTTCTAAATGACCAATTGATGCTTTTACACTTCCAATAATTAATGGACCACTTGATTTATGTATGCCAATAGCATTACCAATTGCTGTTATTTCATTTAGATCACCTTGTTGTGTACCAGTACCATGACATTCAAAATAACCAATTGAATTATAATTAATATCAGATTCTCTAATCATTTTTTCAATTAATGATTCTTGACAAATTGAACGTGGTGATGTTATACCATTTGGTGTTTTACCATTTGAATTATTACCAGAATTTAAAAATACTGAATAAATTTGATCACCATCTTTAATTGCATTGGATAATGGTTTTAACATTAATATAGCACCACCTTCTGATCTAACATATCCTGATGCACGTTGTTCAAAACTATAACATCTACCATCAACTTCTGTATTTAATAATCCTGCTTTACCAAAATCCATCGATTGTAATGGTGAACTAATTATATTAACACCACCAACTAATGCACTAATGGATTCACCATTCCAAATTGATGATAACCCTAAATGAATTGCAACCATTGATGCTGAACATGCTGTATTAACAGTTATACTTGGTCCATTAACATCTAAAAAATATGATAATCTATTACTCAAAAATGAAGAGTTACTACCAGCTGTCGTAAATTGATTGATTTCTGTTTGATCAAATCCTCTAATATAATCATTTGAACTTGATCCTATAAATATTCCTATTTTTTTACTCTTTATTTCATCTAAACTAATTTTACCATCTTCTAAACATTCAATTGCCAACTGAACATCAACACCACATTAAAAAAATTAATATCAAAAAAAAAAAAAAAAAATTTTACCAAAATTTTCATTTAAAATTACCCTACTTACATGTAATAATAATCTTTGTCTTGGATCTATATATTGTGATTCTTTTGGTGATATTCCAAAGAATTGATTATCAAATTCTTCAATTGATTTCAAGTATCCACCTATTCTATTATTTAATTTTGGTTGTTTACGTGATATTATATCTGAATTCCATCTATCGTTTGGTGTTTTTTCAAGACAATCTGTTGCATTTTTTATTACTTCAACATAATCATTGTAATTTAATATTCCACCTGGTAATTTACAACTAATACCTATAATTGCTATTGGTTCTTTATTAATTTTATTATTACTATAATTATTCATATTTATTTTATTTTGTAAATTTATTATTATTATTATTATTATTATTATTATTATTATTATTATTATTGCTTATTACTATAATTGTACAATTTATGATAATGTTAGTGTATTTGAAATTTAAATTTATATTTGGAAATAAATTAAAAAAATATAAATATTCATTTAAATTATCATAATTATATTTAGATCTAATGCTTTAAAATTAATATATATAGACAATGCAAAATCTAATAACAAAAACAGTGCTGTCACTCTATATAATCAATGAATTTAATGGGGTTATCAAAACAACAAACACTAATTTATTTATTTTTATAAAAAAGACACATAAAATTAACACACACCCACACCAACAACAAAGACATATTAATACATGTATATCAATAACAATAAAAAATTATGTTATTACACAAACGCACAAAAACAAACAAACAAACAAACAAACAAACAAACAAACAAACAAACACACACACACGCCCAATAAAAACAAAAAAAACGTTAAATGGGTGATATGAATTCAAAAAAACACACACAATTTGTAATTTTATGAGTATTGAATTGGTTTGTTTTTAATTCACCAAAAATCGAATATTACCTAATCAATACATCAATACCAAATTATTATTATGTGCACAATATATACATATAAACACCTAGGAGTGATTAAAATGATAGTTTGGTATTACATACCACTAAATGTTTTTGTTACACTATCAAATAGTTGTAACTACAAATACAATACAGTTATTATCTTTGATTTTAAAGTTTTAAATAAAAATGAATTTTAAAATTTATATTTATATTCATTTCAAACATTTAATAATATTTTTGTTACAATCCCCAAATAATAATTTTCACGATGGTTAACCGTTTAATAGATTGAAAATATTATTCAGCAAACCAAAAATTTAAATCAATAAACAAGCAAAACAGTTAATAATAGTGTAACGTACAACTAAATATATATTCACGAATAGACTATATTCTCTTTTTGTATTTTAAAGATTGTTTTACATATTCCTAATTAATTAATTTTTGTTATAAAAAAAAATAATAAAAAAAAATTAAATTTTAACACTCTTCGACAACTCACTTTTTCATACACACGCTTTAACATTCACACACATACACACACTAATTTCTTTTTTTCAATCGAACACACACTATAACAGTAATTTTTTTTTTTTTTCATATTTAAAAAAAATTAAAATACATTCATATATATATAATTAAATATAATAATTATGATTGAAAGCAATAAAATTAAAAAACATTATGATGTAATTGTAATTGGCGGTGGTATCGCAGGATTAAGTTGTGCCAGACATTTATTATTAAAAATACCAAATTTATGTAATGGAAGAATTGCAATCATTGAACCAAGATCAAATAAAAGAAATAATTTAAAAGAAGATTATAAAGTTGGTGAAAGTACGGTTGAAGTTAGTTCAATGTTTTTTGCTAAAGAATTACAACTTCAAGATTATCTTATTGAAAATCATCCACCTAAATTCTCATTGCAATTTCATTGGCCTAGAGATTTATCAAAAACAGATACAATGGATGATTATTTTAGTACATGGGCAGTTAAGAATCCAGATATTCAGGCATTCCAATTAAATCGTTGTAAAATTGAAAGGGATATGTTGGGTATGGTAATTGATCAAGGATCAGATTACTATCATGGTAGAGTTAGAAATGTTGATTTAACATGTGGAGATGAAATAAAAACATTGGATATTGATATACTAAGTGAAGAAGATACCTATGAAAAACAATGTATAATTGATTCAATATCATTAACTACAGATTACATTGTTGATGCATCTGGAAGAAATTTTACAATTGGTTCAAGAACAGATAATATATTAAAGGATCCAAAATACTTATTTGGATTGGAGAATGCCTCATCATGGTTACGTGTTAAGAACACTGATAGATCATTATTTGAATTTGCAAGTCAGGATGTTACTTGTTCATGGTCATATGATACCAATCACTTTTTTGGACCAGGTTATTGGATTTGGATGATTCCTTTGGAAAGAGGTTCAAGAGACTATAGTATTGGTGTATCATATCATAGAGATAAAATACAACCATCTCAAATGAATTCATTGGAAAAGTTTATGTCATTTTTACAGTGTAATCAAAAAATATTATACAACATTATTAAAAGTGGGGAAATAATTGATTTTCATAGATTGCCTCGTTTAGCACATACAAGTAAAACATTTTATTCACTGGATAATTGGTGTGTAATTGGTGATGCAGCAGCTATATTCGATCCATTTTACAGTACTGGAATGGTAATGATTGCAATGGAAATTGAATGTTTAACAGAAATGTTAAAATACAAATTATCAAATAATTATCAACAATATAGAGTTAGAGTTTCCGCTTTTGATAAATTAATAAGATCAGTAACTCAAATTAATAATCATTTAATTAAAGATCATTCAAATCATTTAGGAAACGCATCCATAATGAGTTGGAGAATTTATTTTGAATCTGCTTCATACTTTTCAGTATTGTTACCAGCATATATTGGAAAATATCATTTATGTCCACAGTTTGCAGAACATTTCTCAAATGATCACGAAAATTCTTTGGAATTACGTAATCAACTATTATCAACATTGGATATTGCAAATGAAAATGGAATAAATATTGGTTTTATGGATAATCATAGAGGAGGTCAATTATTTGGTACTTCATTTTCACCAACTTCATCATGGGATTATGATCATTCATTATCTGAATGTAAATATGGTGACAAACGTTTAAATTTATCAAAATACTTATGCTGGAATAATTTCTATCAATCATTAATCATTTGTAAATTATATTATCGTGTTTATGGTTTAAAATTCGTTTGGAGTTCCTCTTTTTTTGCTTCATTTTCAAATACTTTTTATAGATTTTCAAAATTTTATCTTTTATCTTTAATACATGATTTTAAAATGATTGGGACACCTTCAAATGAATACTATCATAAAATGCAATTGGATTTTCAATCATATAAATATAATTCAAATATTATTGATTGGAAATATTAAAAATTTTTTTTACCCAAAAAAAAAATAAATCAAAAATAATTAATTAATTTCCGTTATATTTTAATAGATATGAATGAATTATAATTGTGATTTACAGTTTGATTTAACCCCATATTTTTAAAATAACATGATTTATAATAAAAAAAATAAAACAGGGATATAATTATATTATTAAAATATTTAAAAAATTATGTTTTTCTGTATTGATAGTACCTATCAATATTCATTAATATTATAAAAATCAAATCATATAAAAATAACACACACACACATTCAACACACACAATTCAATTCAAGTAAACTAATGCTAACAAAATAAAAATAATGAACTACTATAATTGGTTAAATATGTCGACTCATTTTGTATAATATAAATAACAATTCAAATTAATATGGTTAGAATAGTTTCTCATTGTATGTAAAAAAAAGTTTAGTTTTATAGTTTATCAATTTATCTTTATATTTTATATATTTATATATTTTTATTTAATTTCACTGATACCCTACCAGTTTTAGTTATATTCCTAGAGCATATTATTACATTTTGTGCATCCAAATCGACGTAAAGGAGGTAGTTGGGTGAATTGGTAAGGGGATAGTAAATAACTATCCCACTTCATATTATTTATATCAAGTTATGAGTAGTATTATCAAGCGGCACCATTGAATTATCAAGTTCAAATTGTTATCAGGTGAATATTCAGTAGAAGAATGTTTAAATAATATTGGCTCAGTATTTGGTTAACTGATTAATTAAAAAAATTATCTCAAACATATAAATTGGAAAATGGCTATATTGTAATTGATAAATCAAGAATGAATTTACAGAGTAAAGTTGAATTGGTTACATCAGCAATTAACAGAAAAGAAATGCATCAAATAATGTTCAAAAAGTTGTAATGAAAAAGGAAACAGATAAAATTAAAAGTTTAATTGTTGCTAATGGTGAATTATTAGATAGGGATGTACCATTAATTTCATCATTAAACAATTATACAAAAGAAGAAATAATTGAGTGTGGCGATAAAATGATGTGTCAATTGGCAGAAGAATTAGGTTTAAAGAATTATAAATCAAGAACTAATTGGTAACACTAAAAGTTCAATTGGTTCATCAAGAAGTAAAGATGAACAAGCAATTAATAGTTTAGTTTGTAAATACAATTCATCATTGGAAGGTGAAGTAAAAGTTTTAAATAATAAAAATGGTAAAGAAGGTGCAACATTAAAATTAGTATCAAGAGTTGAACAAAAATTAAAAGATGAAGTTAAATCAGGGTGTGTTCATGTATCACCAGAATTTGCAGGTTTTAAAGAAGTAATATGTAAACTAGAAGTAAAAGATTATGAAATTTACCAATGTTGTGTGGTTAAGTAAAACAGTTAAATATGGTAAAGATCTATATATTGAAAAAATATCTTCTAAAGATAAATTAGTAGTCAACTATGCAAACACCTTTTTTTCCATTATTTCCAGGGTTGGAAATATTTTTTCTTGAGGATTTCATTTCGAAATTATATTACTTTTATTTCCATTTTTTAATTTATTTCCTTTATTTCCAATGTGTGTATATTTTCTGCGCACGTGTACGTGTGTGTTTTTTTTTTAACATCCAATTAAAATACATTAACAAATTGATTCTTTATTTTCAAAAGGGTATTTTTATAGATGTTGATTGGTTACAATAATTAAAAAATGAATTATGATTGGTTGGAAATAGCTAATAATTTTATTTTAATTTTATATATTTATTTATAGTTTTTACATTTATAGTTTATAGATTTATAGTTTTATAGTTTTGTATTTAATATAGTTTTGTTTTTTTAACAATTATGATCAATTATATTAATATTAAGGTTAATCATTATGTGTATATGTATTAGAATATTCTTTAATATTTTATACAAATCTCTTATCAAGTTGAATCAAATAAATGCAACCACAATGGACATTTAATTCTACATTTATAGTTTGGAAATTATGGAAAAAATATGATTTTCGTAAAAAGAATTCAAAGAAATTGAACAGATTGGTAGTCAATTTCAAGAAATAAATTATTATAAAGTAAAGAAAAACAGATTATTATCATTTAAAGGGGGAATAGTTGATAATCAATTAAGAATGAATGTAATTGTAAAAGAATTATTAATATCAAGCTAAGAAGATAGATTGTCAATTTAATATTTATTGTGTAGAGGAGAGTTTAATGGAATGGTTCAAGTTGTTATGATATTACAAACTCAAATGGTATCAAATCAATGATAAATAGGTTTAAAGTAATTGTTAAAGAAGATTATAATATTAGTAGTTGATAAAAGTCAAGTAATAGGTAATTCACAATCATAATGATTAAAGATAATCCAACGTTATGTTTAGCATTATTAGTTAATGAAAGGGTTAAAAAGATTAAATGTGAATCAATTTCAAGATTCAAAGGAATTGATGAATTTATGTTACGAGTAAATTATCATTATCAAATTAAAATCGTGATTTCTAATTTTTAAATACAAAAACAAAACTACAAAACTATAAATCTATAAACTATAAATCTAAAAACTATAAATATATAAAATTAAAATAAAATTATAAGCTATATTTCCAACCAACCAAAATTCATTTTTTAATTATTGTAACCACATTTATTGTTATTAATTAACCAATCAACATCTATAAAAATACCCTTTTGAAAATAAAGAATCAATTTGTTTATGTATTTTAATTGGATGTTAAAAAACACACACACGTACACTTGCGCAAAAAATACACACACAACACACATTGGAAATAATGGAAATAAAAGTAATATAATTTCGGATGGATTCAAGAAAAAATATTTCCAATGTTGGAATTAATGGAAAAAAACATGTTTGCATAGTAATATGTCCTTTTTTACATTATTAAATCTAGATTTTAATTAATTTTTGTTGTAGACGAAAATCATATTTTTTCCATAATTTCCAATGGATTTAATTGGAGGGATAAGTCACATCTCTTTATTTTTAAAAGTTGGGAGTTCGATCCTAGGTTCTCCCAAGTAATTTTTTTGTTTGAAGCTCAAGAAATGAAGCATTCCATTTAATTTGTGTTGCATCTGGATCTCATTTAAAAAAAAACAAATTCTTTTATAAAACAAAAAAATTAAAAATAATATTATTTATTTATGAGATTATTTTAAAAAATTAAAGTATTTAAAGGATTAGA
>JACAFY010015513.1:0-16787 GCA_015252635.1 Dictyostelium capitatum | reverse complement strand
AAAAACACAAATAATGAAAATTAATATCATAACGATTCTTAAAGGTTACCCTATCATCAACAAAAAACAGCTGCATTTAGTGTAAGTACCTACACATTTTAAAAAAAAAAAAAAAAAAATACGACATTTTCGTTTTTAATTTTTTTTATTCACATATAAAAAAAAACCGCGTGTCAAAATTTTATTTTATTTGATAATTTTAAAATATATATTTTTTTTTTAAAATTAGATATTTCTCCAACACAATTACAAAATGATTCTAGTTTAAACATCTTTAGTGCAACAAATATAAATAATAATAATAATAATAATAGTAACATCAATAACAACATAAATAATAATAATAATAATATAAATATAAATATAAATAATTCAATTGATAATTTAAATAATCAAATTACATCACAAACATTATCAAATAATTCAAATAATTCAAATGAAAATCAATCATTAATTGGGAATCCAGAAGAGATTGAAGGTGAAATTAATAGAGAAAGACAAGAAAGAGATAAAATGCTTCACGAAGAGGTTGAACTTGAAGTTGATCAATATAAATATGGTGATGGAGAAGAAGGTGAAAACTACGAAAATTTAATTCATCATGGTTTAAATCATCATCACCATCAACAAACTGGTATTGAAGAAGAAGATGATGGTAGTAGTAGTGGCGGTGTTAATCGTAGATTATCAGGTCATCATTTAGATGAAACTACCATTAACAACAACAACAACAATGAAGAGGATCACCATGATGGAAAAACAATGATGATGATGGAAGAAGAAGATTATTCTAATCAACATAGTACAAATGAAGATCAACAATCTGATAATCAAGATCATGAACATCAAAGTACAGATGATGATCAAACAAAATCCGATGGTGAAAAAGAATCTGAATCAGCAAGAAACTCTGGTGATCTTTCAAAGTTAGCAAAAGATGAATCAACAGTATCAACACCACAAAATAATTTCAATGGTGTGCATACAAATGTTGATGACGATGATGAAGATGATGAAGAATATGATGTACCATTGAAAATTCAATCTGTTGCAAACAATAAATCAACTAAACTTTCATTATCAAATTGTTGGTTAAAAGTGATACCAACTGATGTATGGGCATTATTGGAATTACGTGATTTGGATTTATCAGCAAATCAATTGAAAAAGGTATCAAAGTCAATTGGACTACTCGTTCATTTAAAACGTTTACGTTTAAATCATAATCAATTGACAGCATTGCCAAAAGAACTTTATTCATTACCACGTTTAACCACATTGTACTTGAATAACAATAATTTCAAAGTGGTACCAAAGGAAATCAATCGTCTTGTATCATTGAAAACATTGGATCTTTCATTCAATCAAATTACAGATATTCCACCACAAACCAATCTTCATTTAATGCCAAGTCTTGTTGAATTACGTCTTCGTTACAATCAATTATCATCATTACCAATGAATATGTTGGAATCAACTACTCATCTTCAAGTATTATGGTTGGAAGGTAATCGTTTACCCTTACATAAAACAATACTAAAGAAATCACCCGCTGAAATCCTTTCATTTCTTTGTGGTTATAAACCTCCTAACAAAAAGGTAAACGATAAAAATGTAAATAGATTTCAAGTGTCACCATCGTTACCACCAATTGATACTGCTTCAACCATTGCAGTCGCTCAAGTATTTGCTCAAAAAGAAATTGACACCAAAAAGAGAAAGAAAGAGAATTTAGATGATATTAAAAAACAACATATAGAGGCAGAATTAAAATTAAAACAATTGGAAGAGGAATTATTGATTGCAAATGCAAAAGCAACAAAATTTGAAGAGGAAGCTTCATTTTTACAACAACATTTTAATACAAATACAACAACCACAACCACTACAACAACTCCAACCAACAATGGTACAGCTGCATTGAATTTACCATCTATACTTTTACAAAATCAACCACATTTAACTTGGGATCAACAACAAGCAATCCAATCATCACAATCACCAAACGCTTCAACTCCACCATTATTACAACATCCAACTTCACCCATTTTAACAAGTGGTGGTATTCAAACTCAACAAGCAGCAGTTGGAATTTCACAAATTTCATTACTTTCACCAACAAATAATATAAATCCACCATCACCAATTACAATTCATCAACAACAACAACAACAACAAGGTGGATCGCCACAACACCAACAACAACATAAAGATCAATTTCCAATACCACAATCAAAAGCAATTGTCGAAGCGGAAAAACCATTTGAATGGGAAGTACCATTATCAGAGATTGCAATTGGTGCAAGAATTGGAAGAGGTGGTTATGGTCAAGTTTTCAGAGGATCATGGAGAGGTACAGAAGTAGCAGTTAAAATGTTGTTTAATGATAATGTAAATTTAAAGTTGATATCAGATCTTCGTAAAGAGGTTGATCTACTATGTAAACTTAGACACCCAAATATTCTATTGTTTATGGGTGCTTGCACTGAACCATCATCACCATGTATAGTTACTGAATATTTATCACGTGGTTCATTGGCAAACATTTTATTAGATGATACCATTGAAATGGATTGGGGTCTTCGTTTACAATTGGGTTTCGATTGTGCACGTGGTATGACTTATCTTCATTCTCGTAATCCAATTATTATTCATCGTGATTTAAAAACCGACAATCTATTGGTGGATGATAGTTGGCAAGTTAAAGTTGCAGATTTTGGTTTGGCCACTGTTAAATCCCATACATTTGCAAAAACAATGTGCGGAACTACAGGATGGGTAGCACCAGAGGTATTAGCAGAAGAAGGTTACACTGAAAAAGCTGATATATACTCTTATGCAATTGTTCTATGGGAATTACTAACTCGTTTAATTCCATATGCTGGTAAAAATACAATGCAAGTTGTTCGTTCAATTGATCGTGGTGAAAGATTACCAATGCCTGCTTGGTGTCCTCCAAAGTATGCATCACTCATGAATAAATGTTGGGAAAATGATCCAGCACATAGACCTTCTTTTCCTGAAATTTTACCAATAATGGAATCAATGATCGCTGAATTTCAAAAAGAGAAAAAAGATGCAATTTTAAATGGAAGGCCAATTCCTTATGTTGGTCCACCTGAAAAAGATCCTTCGTTAAATGCAAGCAACAATAATATAAATATAAATAGCAGTAATAATACGATAATGGGTGTTAACAACAATAACAATGTACAACAACAGGCACCACAACAACAACTTTTAGAACAACAATTACTACAACAACAAGTACAACAAGTACAACAACAGGCTCAACTCCAACAACTTCAACAACAATTGGAGCAACAACAAAAACTTCAAGCGCAATTACAACAACAAATTGCTCATCCAAACAATCCAAACAATTTTTATTTTCAACAACAACTTCAACAACAACAATTTAATCAACAACTTGCTCAACATCAACAAAATGTTCAACATCAACAAAATGTTCAACAACAACTTCAACAGCAACAACAATTTAATCAACAACATCAACAGCAACAATTAATTGATAATAATAATAACAATCAATCTTTAGATAATAACTACAGAATGAATATAACCGAAAAAAATAATAATAATAAATAACAAATAATAATAATAATAATAATAATAATAATAATAATAATAACAACAAATATAATATACAAATAACAAATTATAATATAATAATAATAAATTGATAAATTGGAAATATATAATATAAATATATTTTTTTTTTTACTTTTTATAAATCAAATTAAAAAACCATACAATAGTAGTTTATTAAATATATTCATTCTTTAGATTATTTTATTATTCATATATTTATTTCATATAGTTATTTCACCACCCTCTTACAAAAGGGTGAACTGAACTGATACTTCAAAATTCTGGTGTAAACCGGCCTGCCACGGGAAAAGCGAGGTTGACTGACCATCTATCGAAGCTCTCTTTTTATTTAATGCTTTATTATTATATCCAGAATTACTGAAACTACAATAACTAAACAATACCATTTCCAAGTAACCAGATTTCTATTTTAATTGAATATGGGTACTAATATCTATATATTCATCATCAATGCCAATAACATCATCAACTTCATTTTAAATTCCCAATTATTGTTTTTATGTTAATTGCGAAGCAAGAATTGATTAATATTTGTTTATCAAGACCATATGCAACAAATATAATTAGTGGTACAGTAAAAGTTTTAAAATTAAAAAGAGTATATACACCAGAATGTTATTATCTTGTAATCCCAGATTCAGTTACCACATTGGATATTACAGCAATCACTTATAGAACCAACCTTTTGTAAAAAACAACATGTGATGATTAAAATTGTCATGAAAGAAATTTAAGATGTATTTCAATTAAACAGAATATTTCAAACTCATATCATCATCATCACAATGATGATTGTTGAGAATATATCGTACTCCAAATTAGTTAATATAAAAAGAAAAAAACCAACTTTTTTTTAAAAATATTTAACTGCGCCAAATTTTTTTTTTTTTTCAAATTTTTTATATTTTTTTTCATTTTTTTTTATTTCATTGTCTTCAAACGCTACAAACAATATACTGTGTAAATAAAATGATAAATAAAGAAATGTTTGAAGAAATTAGTCAAGATGAATCACTTAAAGAATTATTTAAAAAAATTGAAAAGATTGAAACGAAAATAAATAATAATAATAAAAAAAAAGATAAAAACAACGACAATATAGAATCAATTGATTTACAACAATTTAAATCAAATGAAAGAGAATCAGTTATAATGCATCATCATAAAGATCGATTTTTAGAGAAAGTAATAGATCCAAAATCACTTATTAAAGATGGTGCAAATAAAACAACAACAACAACAACAACAACTACAACATCAACATCAACATCAACATCAACTCCATCAAGTAATAATAATAATTTACAATATAGTTCAATTTATACAAGTAGATTAGAAAAATTACGTCCAATTTTGGTAGAAAATGTAGAATCAAAACATCCAGGTAAACCAATTCAAAAAATATTACATATGAAACCAGGTGATGAAATTATAATGATTGGTACATTGTATAAAGAAATGGAATTGAAACCAAATATTTTAAAACAATATGCACAAGATAGAGCAATGTTACCAATACCAGATAATAGAGAATCATTTATTGGAGAAAAAGATAAATTATATTTTGAAGATGAAACTGGTAGAGTTAGATTAATTGGTGATAAAGAAATGATTGATAGATTGGTAACAGGTTTAAATGTTGCAATTAGAGGTAAAGGTTTAGTTGATGCAGAATTTGAAGTACAAGATATAGTATTCCCTGGTTTACCACCACAACCTCATTCAAGAGAATTGGAATTATTGGATCAATCTAATGATCAATATGTTTGTCTTGTATCATCATTGGATGTTGGTAATCCCGAAACTACATTTCAAATTAATTTACTTATGGATTATTTAACTGGTAATCTTACAAGTACTAATAACAAGGATGGTAGTGGTGGTGATTCAATGGCATCAAAAATTGTAAAAGTAATATTTGTAGGAAATTCAATATATAAAGAAGATGAACCAATTGAAGCATTTGTTAGATATAATTCAAAGAGTGAAGTCCAAGCAAAACAAGCAAAGAAAGCAATACCAATTAAAGATTTAGATGGATATTTAACTGAATTATGTCAATCGGTACCAGTTGATATTATACCAGGTAGTAATGATCCAACAAATGTATCATTACCTCAATTACCATTGAACTCATGTTTATTCCCATTTGCAATTCAAAATACAAATCTTACAACTTGTACAAATCCATATGAATCACAAATTGGTGGTCGTACTTTATTGGGTACAAGTGGTCAAAACATTGAAAATGCAGCACGTTATTTATTATCAGATTCAAAAATGTCATTATTGGAATCAACATTAACTTGGAGACATTTAGCACCAACTGCTCCAGATACTCTCACTTGTTCAGCACTTGATAATGATCCATTTGTAATTGAACAATGTCCTCATATATATTTCATTGGTAATCAAAATGAATATCAATCAAAATTAATTAAAGGTCCAAACGATGAATTGGTTCGTTTAATTTTCATTCCAAAATTCTCAACAACAAATCAAATTATATTGGTAAATTTAAAAACTTTGGATACATTTCCAATTCATTTTAATGTTAATAATATTAATTAATATAAATATAAATAAATATAAAAATAAAAAAATACACCCATACAACAAAAACTAAACATTTAAAATACTCTCTACAACAATATATTATTTTATTATTTATTTTTTTGAATGAAAAAACTAGCAAGTACACTAACGATAATTATAATGACAAATGAGCCTATAATTGATGATATTTTAAATAAACTTTCACTTTGTTGTTTTAAATCTGTATCTATAAATTGTCGAATAACCTTATCACGTAATGTTTTTGATTTAATTTTATCGATAATTCTTTTTTCAGCTTCTCTATATGCTTCGCTTTCATATGCATGTCTAAACCAAAATGCTGGTACTCTTGATATCATCATTGCTCTAACAGTATCCAATGATTCCATTACAATCCATTTCATTTGTGTTACATTTTCTGATAATTTCAATTGAATTTGTTTCTCTAAAAATGATTCCAATCTTGCCAATTGAGTTGAATATGAATTTGAATTTCTAAAACTTTCACAACGATTTTTATATGTTGATATTGAACGTATACGATATTCATTTATATATTTAATTAATTGTTCTTCTTCAATTGGCAATACAACCGTTGCAATACTTTTTTTAAAATCTAATATCGATGAATCTGATTCCTGTTTTGCTTTTTCCAATATTTTCTCTTCATTTTTATCAATGTAAATTTGATGTAATTGATTTAAATTCTTTTCATTCATTGCTTGATATGCTGGATAATAATTTTCATGTTTTGCCAATTCTGTAATTTTAATGAATTTATCATGTAATTGTTTTGATAATTTATCATGTTCTTTATTCAATTCTGAAATTGTAATTGGTAGTTCAATTTTATTCATTGTTGATTTATATATTTCTTGAATTAATTGAATTGATTTATTTAAAAGTAATTCCATTTCATTTTTATTTTTTAATAGTTTACCATTTACCAATCTTTCAATATCACGTTCTAATGAATTTAAAAAGAATTTAAATTGTGAAATAATATTCATATCACCACCATTACCACCATTACCATTATCAAATTGATTTGTTTTCGAATTATATTTCTTTATAGTTGATTTACTAATTTCATTTAAAATTAAATTTAATTCATTACTTGATGTTGGTATTTTAATTGATTCTAATTTCGGTGTAAAATGAGTTTCAATTAAATCACTATATACATATTGACAATAATTTCTAATGAGAATGGTATTTTCTTTTTCATAATGTTGATGTAATTCATTTAATGAACGATTTAATTTCGATAACCCTGGTTTATATGCTTCTTGTAATCCAAATAATAATTGTTTATATAAATTTGTTGAATAACTATTAGAGTATTGTTCAAGTTGTTGAAATTGTTCATTGGTCAATGGTATTGAATGTGAATGAATTGTTGACATTTTATCACGATATAATTGAATACTATCTTCCAATGCTGATAATTGTTGTTGTTTAATAAAACCATTCCAAATTGATGGTACTGTTGGAAATGAATTACCATTTGCAACTTGTACCAATAATCGTAATAATGTACTAATGGAAGGTCCGGTTAATTTCTTTTTTAATATTGTACTATCTTTATTGTTATTATTACCAAAATTACTACCATCTCCACCAAATAATGAATAGGTTAATTGATTTAATTCTTTTATATAAATTGGATTTAAATCTACAAGCTTTGCTTTATCTAAATTTCTAAGTGTATTTCTATCACCACTTGGCAAAAATAGAGTATGGCATTCAATGGATGGAAATATATCACCAATTGAAAGTATACTATTTGAATCTAATTCACCATCTCTACTATGTGATTTCAATAAAGTATGTAACCATTGAGTTGGAGTTTGATCACCAATATCTTGAAAAAAGTCTTGTACTACCCATGTTAATGATGGAAATTTTAATATATTTTTTAATCCTTCTTCATTTTCATCGATATTACTACCGCCACCACTATTGGTTTCATCTGTTGA
This sequence comes from Dictyostelium capitatum, assembly GCA_015252635.1. NCBI lineage: Eukaryota > Evosea > Eumycetozoa > Dictyosteliales > Dictyosteliaceae > Dictyostelium > Dictyostelium capitatum. Next base: position 8,619 of record JACAFY010015513.1, on the reverse strand, counting down.
TTTGATTTTCGATTTTAATGCAAATAATTGAGTTCTTCTAGAAAGTAATTCCAAATACTCCAATGCTGATTGATCAATTATTTTAACTGAATTATATATGAGATGTGATGATAGCAATGTTGTAATTGCAAATATCTTTGCATCATAGGTCTCTGATACATTTGATGAATAAAAACCTTCTGTATCTAATAATAATAAGTTGTGAGATGTACCTTGAAAATTGATTTTACATCCCCACATCCATATACCCATAGTTTGTGGTGTAACATAATGACCAATTTTAAAACTATCTGTAAAAATCGGAAACCGTGTAACATAAAAGGTCAGTATACTTGATAGTAAAATACCAAAAAGTAGTTATATGATAAAGATATTTACCTGTAGTACCTAATAACTGATTTAATAAGAAACTTTTACCAGAATGAAATGATCCAACAACACCAAGTACTGATAGTTGTTCATCCAATACTGAATTTAGTAATGCAATTGATGTTTCATTAATTATTAATTGATTATGATTTTCATCGGGATATATTAATTGAACTGGTTTAAAAAGTTCAATTACTTTATTTTTATCTTCTAATCCATTAACTACAACTCCTCTACTACTACTACTAGTAAATAACAATATATATAACAATATACATATAATAATATTAAAGTATGTGAATTTCATTATTACCACTAAAAAAAAAAATTTTGAAATTAAAATTAATTTTTATTTTTTTTTTTATATTATTTTTTTTATAAATTCGTTTCACAAAATTCAGATTTCGTTTGATATTTTTATTCAATTGTTTTTTCATTTTAAAAATACCCAATAAACATATTGTTTATATAAATATTTAATAAAATCATGTCATCACCAAATGTATGTATATATTCTTCTTAATATTATTATTATTATTATACGCATTAAATAACTAATATTGGGGATGGACATACATTTAGGTTGTTGTTTTAAAACCAAATCATCAATTAAAAGGATTATTCACAATTATTAGAAATCGTGAAACCAAAAGAGAAGATTTTATTTTTTATTCTGATAGAATTATTCGTTTATTAGTTGAAGAAGGTTTAAATTGTTTACCATTCCAAGAGAATATCATCACAACACCAACAAACTCTGAATATCATGGTGTATCATTTGCAAGCAAAATATGTGGTGTTTCAATTGTAAGAGCTGGTGAATCAATGGAAGCTGGTTTACGTGCTGTTTGCAAACATATTAAAATTGGTAAAATTTTAATTCAAAGAGAAGAAGAAACTGCTTTACCAAAAGTATGCAATAACATTAACATCAAATTTTATATTATAGAATAGAATTATACTATAGTATAGAATTATAAGTAAAAGTCCAATCTAATAGATTACTAATATATGCTGTTTTTTTTTATTGTTATACAGTTATTATATGCAAAATTACCAACTGATATAGCAAAAAGACACGTATTATTATTGGACCCAATGTTAGCAACTGGTGGTACAGTTTCACAAGCAGTTGAAGTTTTATTAGAAAAAGGAGTCAAAGAAGAAAATATTGTCTTCATTAATTTAGTTGCATCACCAGAAGGTATTAAATACTTTTCTGAAAAATACCCAAAGGTTAAAATTGTAACAGGTGAGATAGATGCAAGCTTAAATGATAGAAAATACATCATCCCGGGTATAGGTGATTTTGGTGACCGTTACTTCGGAACAACTGACTGAATGAAATCAAGGGGGAACAAGCAAAATTTTGCATTTTCACCACCAACTCGTCATTTCATCACAAAAACAGAAAATTAGTCATTTCATCACAAAAACAGAAAAATTAAAAAAAATATATAAATAAAAAACAATACCAAAAAAAGATAAAGTTAATTGCTTTCTGTTTTTGTAGATTGCAGAGTTAGTTCTTTTTTATATTCGCCCAAAATGTTTGGTGGTGAAAATGCAAAAATTTTGCTCGTTCCCCCTTGATTTCATTCAGTCAGTTGTTCCGAAGTAACGGTCACCAAAATCTTGAAATAAAAAAATAAAAATGATCAAAACTAGTTATTATACAGAATAACGCAGCAAACAAACAAACAAACAAACAAACAAACAAACAAACAAACAAACAAACAAGCAACACTATTTTCTATTTGTTTTTTTTTTGTTCATGCAATATGATTATTATGTTGCTATAATATTATTTTTGGTTATTTATTAAATGATTTGTTGTTTATGCTGTTATTAATTTGTTTTTTCTTTATTGGTTTATTTTGTTTATTTTGTCAATTTTCTTGATTTTTATTATATCCAACTAAACGATAAACACAGCCAAAATTTTAAAAAAAAATTTATCACATGTCAAAAAACAGACATAAAAAGAAAGAAATATATTAAAGATAAGATATATATTTTCTGTTGGTATTGTTTGAAAGTTTGCTACTTTTTTGCCAATATAAATCTCTATACAATCCCACAATCTTGGTTTTAAATTTAACTTAAATGGTGAGTTTTTCTTTTAACTTCTTCAACCTTGGTACCTATTTTAATGATGAATCTTTTTGTCCTCTTTCTTCTTCTGTATCTTCAACGCTGATTAATAAAAAATCATCTAATGATTGTTTATTTTTGGAAATGAATTCGTTGCAACATTTGGTTAAAAATTTCTCTTCGTTGATTGGATCGATGTTATGTTTCAACCTTGTAATATTTTCTGATCTACATTCTTTAATTCTTTCATCTGGAATTGATTTATAAATACTGTTGATATCTTTGAAAACATTATTATCTAATTTTTTTATTGCAGATATAATTATTTCAATTTCAGAATCAAACTCTTCTAATGTATTAATTGATAACCCATATATAGCACTAAAATTTTTACTATCTTTAAATGATCTTGAAATAGAAATTGTATTAATAGTTAATAATATAAATTATCGTTGTTACTATTATAAATATGTTTTAATTACATCATATATTTTCTAGCGTGTTTATCAAACCAAGGTTGATCAAGCGAATCACCACTTATGATTGCATCTTTCATTGCAGAAAATGTTGAAAACATTGGTTCCTTTCCAACTTCTTCTTCGTATCTCTTTAAATATTCTTTTTTCATGATATTGATGTTTACTTTAATATTAAATTGATTCTCATTTAAACTTCTTGTAATATCTGCACATTGATGACGAATTGCATCTTTATCTGTAACTTTTCTTTCACCTTCTGTCATCAAAGGATTTAATCTAAGATATGATGTTTTAGCAGTTGCAGGAATTAATGAAAATTCATTAAATTCTTGATTGTTATTATTATTATTTGTAATTAATGAAATTGAATCAGAAAGTGCCAAGTTATAATAATTGAGAGATGATTTATCCAAATTAGTATTGACCATTGCCAATTTTTTAAACTTTTCAACCAAATACTTTATATCTTGTGAATTTACAACTGCACTGTAAATTTGTTCAACAACCAGATTTGCATTGCTTTACAATTTATCATGTTGACTTCTTCCACTATCTCTGTTTCTACCACTGCTATCATATGGTTTAAAACGATTTTTATTTGGTTTTGGACATTCTCTTGCAATATGACCAGCTTCATTACAATTGAAACATGTTCTATTGTTTAAATAATTATCTCTATCCCTATCCCTATCCCCATCTATCTTTATCCCTATCTTTATCCCTATTTCTATCCCTATCTCTATCTCTGTCTTTGTCTCCACTACCTGAACGATAACTTCTACCACTATCTCTATCATTTCTATCACTTGTTTGACCTCTATCACCATCTCCACTACTTCTACCAACTGTTTCAGGTTCAACGTTTTTAGTTGGAATTCTTGATACTGATGGTAAATATATAGCTGATTTAGTTGTTGCATTCTTATTGTTATTGATGACATTTTTTAGATAATTATAAGCAGTGATGGTTGTTTTTCTAACGATTTGAACTTTCTTAATATATTGATTGGACTACAATTTTGTATAATAATCTCTTTTAATTGTTTTAATAATTCTGGATCCACCATATTGTTTTTCCAAAAGTGATGATACCTTTATTAAAGCATTCTTACTTTCATTTAAGTTGGTTTTATTTTTAATTGATTCCAAAATTGCCAACGAATCAATTAAACCCGCGTGTTGAATATAATGAGGGTTGATAAAGTCATCAACTCTATTGATGTTGTTGATTTTAACATAATCTTCCCATAATAACGATGGATGAATTTCACCAGTGTATATTTTATACCAGTAAGTGAATTTGGATCTTGTGATATCTTGGTAGTCTAAATCTTGGATGTAATGAACCAAATAAAGTTGTTCCTCTACTGTTAATTCTGAAAAACATTTTAGTCTTGGTTGCGTTGAATCAGTTGTATTTACAAAGATGAACAAAACAACAGTACAAAATTTGTAGTATGAATAATGTTAATTAAACGTTGTTTTGATTTGGATAAACCTGGATGATTAATCTGTAAAATTTCCTTACAATCAAAATCAACTTGAGTGACGAAGCATTCATTGATTTGTGCAATTCTCTGCTGCGCCATTGATTCAGTGGTAATCCAATTTCGATTGTTTTTGTTGTAACCTGTAAATCTAAACATATTGGTTGAACATTACCAATACCATAGGTATATCTACTAATGATACGATCATAACTTAATTGTAATGATGACAGATAATCATATGCAAGATAACATGAATAAACGGAACACTTTGACCCAAAATAATAACAATTTTTATTCCATATTCAACTGTAAAATTATAAATGCCTTGTCTTCTTTGATGCGAATGATAAGACTTGTATCTATTCTTCTTTCTATTAACAGATTTGGTAATGTAATTCAACATTCTAATGGTATCATTGCAACGTTGAGTATCTATTGCTTTACTTTTTGTTTTAGATGTGAAATTACCACGATCTTTCCAAGTTAAATCAACAATACAAAATTCAAGATCCGATATCTTGTCAGTGTTAATTTCTATTGATTTTCTATGTAAGATTGGGCTATCAATTTTCTCTAAATAATTGATATCAGTGTAAATCAATACTGAAGTTGATTCTTGTTTACTATTACCAACCAAGAAATTTCTAGATACATTTTCACCAGATACCTTTACCATTGAGCGTCCTTGAATAATAGTTAGTCATTAATCCATTTTCACGATTACCACTATCAGTAAGAATTGAAGTGAGTTGATAATGTGAATCATTGCAAACACCAAATGCTCTTGAAAATGGTGATTTTGGAAATGTGGTTGTTGATATTGACGTGGTTGATGTTGACGTAGTTGATGTATTATTGTTATTATTATTGTTGATATTATTGTTATTATTATTATTTATATTTGTGGTATTGTTATTTGTTGAATTCTTTAATAATGTATCTGCATGTTAACTAAAATTGGCAAAAACAAAAAAAAAATAAAAAAAATTCAATTTTTTTTTTTATATGTATTTTTCATGAAGTGCTGAATTTTTTGTGTGGAGAATAAATTTATCTAATGATAATTTTTATAGATAAACATTAATTTATAAATTGAATTTTTGTTAATTATTTGTTATTTCAAAAATTGTCACGCATTAAATAATACAAAAACACATATTAGCTAATATCTTATGTGTTTTAATATAATTATTATTTTATAATAATAGGACACATTTATTTGTAATTATTTGTAAAAATTAAAAAAAAATGAAAAAGCGAAACAATTTTTTTTATTTTTTTTTATTTTTTTAACACTTGAGACACTACAAACATGACAGAAATACAAAAAGATAAAAATAGAAATAAAGTACCAGTTACATTAATTACAGGTTTTTTAGGTTCAGGAAAAGTATGAAATCCATGTTCTGTATATTTAACAAAAAGTATATACTTACTTATATTGGGTCCCAATTTTCCATACAGACCACATTTTTAAATTATGTATTAAACGAAAATCATGGTAAAAAGATAGCAGTTATACAAAATGAATATGGCCAATCAATTGGTATTGAAACAGCAATGATTGTAGATTCAAATGGAGATAAAGTTGAAGAATGGTTAGAATTTCCAAATGGGTGTATTTGTTGTACTGCAAAAGACGACTTTTTACAATCTATTGAAGATTTATTAAAGAAATCAAATAAATTTGATTATATATTTATTGAATCAACAGGTATGGGTGATCCTGGTCAAATTTCATCATCGTTATGGGTAGATGATGAATTAGAATCACCAATTTATTTAGATAGTATCATTACGTTGGTAGATTCAAAACATTTAGAAAAGAATATTGAAAAATCAAAAAACAATACAATGGCAAACACAAACAACAACAATGAAAATACTGAAACGATTGACCATGGTATATCAGAAGAAGGAAAAGTTAAATACTACTCTACTGAAGTTGAAAGACAAATTGCATTTGCCGATATTATTCTATTGAATAAGATTGATTTATTAGATCAATCTTGTCTGCAACAAGAAATCCAACAAGTTACAAATAGAATTAAATCAATTAACCCAATGGCGAAATTATTAACAACCTCAAAATCAGTAGTACCATTAGATCAAGTTTTAAGTGTAAATGCATATAATCCTAATATTGATTTATTAAAAGATTATATAAATAAATCAACAACAACAACAACAACAAGTTCCGAACATACTCATGATCATAAACATGAAAATGAAAATGATGTGTCATCATGTAATACATGCAGCAGTGGTAGTACAAGTAATCATTCAAAATGTATAAATACAATTTGTTTAACTAGAAATGGTGAAGTTGAATTTAATGAAATTAATAGATGGATTGGTAGTGTGCTTTGGGAAGATTATAAAGATTGTGTTTTTAGAATTAAAGGTTTAATATCAATTAAAGATCAACAAGAGAAATATATATTACAAGGTGTTTATTCAACATTTGAAATTTTACCATCTGGTCTCAATTGGTCACCAAATGAACCAAGACATAATAAAATAGTATTAATTGGTGAATCTTTAAATCTTGAAGAATTAGAAAAATCATATGATAATAAATTTAACTAAACAATAATTAACAACAAGTTCTTTTTAATTTAAATTAAATATATATATATAGTTTTGATTTATTACCTGTTATGTTTTGTATTATTGATTTGTTTTGTGTATATTATTATTATTATTACTATTATTTTATATTATTAAGCTGATGGAGTAACATGAATTGATGATGAATTATTTACCATACTGGCACTACTATCACCTGGTATAAAATTTGGTAATTTACCATTACTACCAGCAAAGAAAAACAATTTCATTAATAATGCAAGACCCAAATGTAAAGCAGCGATAACTGCACAAATGATTAAACCTCTTTTTGTAAAATCTTCTTTTAATGGTGTGAAAATGTTTGTAACTAAAAACAAACCTGAAACAATTGTAGCAATACCAACAATAACCCATTGTGCAATTTGACTTGGAACTACACATAATATTGATGCTGGAATGAAAACAAATAATGTATAACCATAAATACATAACATATCTAATAATCTAAGTCCAAGATTCATCCATTTAAAAATACCCCATAAAATTGCTGGAATAATAAATGAATAACCATAAATTGCAATTGCACTATAAACTATTGTTTGAATATCGACTTGCCATTCTGTAATGTAGATGAAGATTAATAATAATGTAATATTGATGATATTACTTGTATTATTAGCTATCAATACTTACTACTATGATCAGAATGGAAATAACTATTTAAATTTGAAGATACAGCAATTACAAATACCAATGTGGTTAATACCCAAAATGGACCATATAAATCTGGATTCTCTCTAATTAAATTAAAAAATGAAAATTTAATTGGCATCATTGATCTAAGTAAACGAAATCCAACTTCATGTGTATCAACATTAAATAAGAATCTGTAATATGGTACTTCATAAAAACTATATTTCTTTTCTACACCACCTTCCCCATTTTCACCACTATTTAATGGTACACTATCTGAATTTTTATTAAGATTAATACCACTACCACTTGCACCTCCACCACCAATTTTACTTTGTGGATTTGAATTTATATCAACATCATGTGAAAAACCTGTATGGTACAAGAATAGCATAATATTAGTGTCAATACTTTTTCATTTTCTATTATTTATGCTTTACTATAACATACTTTGAAATTGTAAATCTGGTTGATAAACTGGTTGTTGTTGTTGTCCTGTATTCTTCTTTTGTGTATAATCATTATAATCTATATTTGTATTTGTAAATAAGTTTTGTTGTTGATGTTGTTGTTGTGAATTTGGTGATGTTTGATGAATTGGTTCATTATAGAATGGATTACCATCATCATGTTTATTATAGTTATTACTCATTCTATTTATTTATCTTTCTCTTTTTCCTTTTTTTTTTCTATATACAAAAACCTGATTTCTTTTTAGTTTTTTTTTAAATTAATTTGTTTTATGAGAGAGAAAGCATGAAATTAAAAAAAATAATAAAAAAAAAAAAAAAAAAAAAAAAAAAAAAAAAAAAAACACCCAAAAAAAAAAAAAAAAAAAAAAAAAAAAAAAAAAAAAAAAAAAAAAAAAAAAAATAAAAAAAAAAAAAAAAAAAAAAAAGGTTAAATTGAACAAAATATATATT
>JACAFY010015502.1:0-37192 GCA_015252635.1 Dictyostelium capitatum | reverse complement strand
ATTTGTTCAACATATAGGTTTAATTTTGTTTTATATTTTTTAATTTTTTATAAATTTTAAATTTTTAAAAATAATAATAAATAAATATATAAAAAATATTTAAAAAAAAAAAAAAAAAAAAATTTTTATCAACTGTTGCGAAATTTAACACCAATGCGCAAGCAATTTTTATTAATTAAATTTTTTTAAAAAAAAAAATATTTTTATTAAAAACCATCTAAAACTCACACATTTATTTTTCCTTTTACTTTTATTATTTTTTTTCACAAATTAATAAAAAAATATAAATAAAAATACATATATAAAATATATATATATAAAAAAATGATAAATAAATCAATATTGATTATTTGTGCGATAATATCAATAATATTTATATCATATTCAAATGCAGTCAAAATTCCAATAAACCATGTAAAACTTGATGATTCATCGTATCAAATTGGTACAGGTATTTACGATATCACTGGACCAGCAGCTGAAACCAATATGATGGGTTATGCAAACATACAACAAACAACCAAAGGTATGCATTTAGTATTACCATTGAATACACACTCTGTTGTCAGAAATGTTGAACATAAACATTAATATATATTTATTTTTTTAATTTTTTTTTTTTTTTTTTTTAATTTGAAAAATTGAAATTTATTTATCATTTAGGTATTCATTTCCGTCAAAGAGCACGTGCTTTTGTTTTTGTAGATGCAAATGGAAATAGAGCAGTTTATGTTAGTTCAGATGCATGTATGATTTTCCAAGAAGTTAAAATTCAAATTGTACAAGATTTGATTGCAATTTTTGGACCAGATATGTACACAGAAGCAAATGTAATGTTAAGTGGTACTCATACTCATTCAGGTACAGCAGGTTTTTCACAATATGCATTATATGGTATTACAGCATTAGGTTTTTATAAAGAAAATTTCGATACAATTTGTAATGGTATAGTTCAAGCAATTGTACGTGCACATAAGAGTGTTCAACCAGCAAGAATGTTAACTGAAACTGGTGAATTATTTGATTCAAATATAAAGTAAGTGTTTTGATCAATCATAATAATATTATTTATAAACAATAATAATCATCATTGATATTAATAGTGTTCTTATGGGTCAATTGAAAAACTTACAGCCGTTCACCATATTCGTATGAAAATAATCCAGAAGAAGAAAAAGCATTATATAAAGATAATGTTGATAAAAATATGACAGTTATTAGAATTGAAGATTTAACAGGTAATCCAATTGCAGCAATTAGTTTCTTTGCAGTTCATTGTACATCAATGAACAATACAAATCATTTGATATCTGGTGATAACAAAGGTTATGCAAGTTATTTATGGGAAAAACAAGTAAATGGTAAAGATGTATTACCAGGTATGGGTCCATTTATTGCAGCATTTGGTCAATCAAATGAAGGTGATGTTTCACCAAATACACGTGGACCAACATGTGGTGGTGTACCAGGTGGTAAACCATGTGATTATAAAACATCAACTTGTGATGGTAAAAACGAACAATGCTGGGCATTAGGACCAGGTACTGATGGTAATATGTTTGAATCAACACAAATTATTGGTGGTAATCAATTTAATAAAGCATTGGAATTATTTAATAATGCAAGTATCCCAGTTTCAGGTCCAATTCAATTTAGACATCAATGGGTTCAAATGACAAATGTATCAGTTCAACCACCATTTAATAAAGGTGTTGCAAATGCAACAACATGTAGAGGTGCAATGGGTTATAGTTTTGCTGCTGGTACTACTGACGGTCCAGGTGATTTCGATTTCATTCAAAATGATAATATTACAACTGGTAATCCATTTTGGAATTTTATTGGTGGTTTCATTGCCAAACCAACACCAGAACAAATTGCATGTCAAGCACCAAAACCAATTCTTTTAGATGTAGGTATGGTTGAACCAATTCCATGGGTACCAGATGTCATGCCAATTCAAATCATTACATTGGGTCAAATTGTATTGGTTGCAGTACCAGGTGAATTTACAACAATGTCTGGTCGTCGTCTTAGAAATTCAGTTCGTGAAGTAATTGCTCAAACCATTCCTGATCCAATTGTATTGATTGCTGGTCTTTCAAATACTTATTCCGGTTACATTGCAACATTTGAAGAATATGAAGTACAAAGATATGAAGCTGCATCAACTGTTTTCGGTCCACATACTTTAGGTGCATATCAACAAGAATTTTCAAAACTTGCTCAATCAATTGTTGATGGTACTTCAGTTGATCCAGGTCCAACACCAAGAAATTTGACTGGTCATACATTCTTCTTTTTACCACCAGTTGTTGTTGATGTTGCACCAAAAGAAGATGATTTTGGTGATGTATCTGTTGATGCTCAACCAAATTACACTGTAAATCAGACTGTTTCCGTTGTTTTCTATGGTGCAAATCCAAGATCAAACTTTATGACTCAATCTTCTTATCTCACTGTTGATATCTTAACACCAGGTTCCACTGATCAATGGACAACTTTACTTGTCGATGGTGATTGGGATACTAAATTCTTATGGAAGATGCATGACCTTGGTTTCTCTTTAATTACAATTGAATGGACAATTGCACCTGATACTACACCAGGTACATACAGAATTACTCATAGTGGTTACGCTAAAAAGAATCCATTCTCTTCAACTTTAACCCCATATACTGGTATTTCAAGTAATTTTATTGTTAATTCTTCAGTTTAAATATTTATTAATTATTATTATTATTATTATCCCCATTTTCATACAAATAAACATGTTACAAATAAAATATATATTTAAAACAATAGATATAAAGAGTGTTTTATATTTTACAAATAATGATTTATTATTATTATTATTATCATGATATTTTTCTTTTTAAATTTTTAAATCTTGGTATAATCTTGGTTGAACATTATTTGATTTCATGTATTCTGCAAAGAGATCTGCTAAAATAATTTTGACTGTGTTCCATTCAATTTCTTGATCATAGACGAATTGTGGATTAATTCTTAAACTAATTTCTTTAATGCAATTTTGGATATTTGGGGTAATTCTTTGACGATAATCAGTTACGAAAAGATCATGATAACATGCAACTTGATGATTAAAATCTTCTAATGATAATTCTGAAATATTTACTGATGTTGCTGACATTTTATTTTGTATTTGAATTTGAGTTTGTGATAATTAATTTATTTTTTTTTGATTTTTTTCTGTTGTGAAATAAATGAATATATAATGATCATTTTATATTAAATTTATGTCGGAAAAAAATATTTAAACTCTCTTTGGATATTTATTTTATTATAAAATATTTCACTGCCAAATACCATTCTTCATATATTACCTAAATTTTTAAGTAAACAAAAAAAAGTTTGCACATGCGTATATTCTCTGATATTTTTTTTAATTTTTTAACATCACCAATAATTTATTAGAAATTATTATTCCTTTTCCACATTCAACCAATGAACAACAACAAAAAAGTTACACATAAATAGTTGCAAAGAGAGTTTATATTATACAAATAATGATTTTGGATATTGGGTAATTCTTTGACGGTAATTAGAGACAAGAAGATCATAGTGTCGATGATTAAATGGAAAATGCAGAAATATTTTATATTAGCGAGTCTGATATTTTATTTGTTTTTGGAAATGAATTTTCAAATTTTTTTTCAAAAAAAAAATGGTCGGAAAATAATTTAATTTTTAATAAAAGCCCGTTTTATTTAAAAAATTGTTGATAATAATGAAATAAATTTCATTATAAATTTCAATGTTTTTTTTAATTTTCTCGAAGTTATTATACCTAAATTTTTAAGTTTAATATTATATTTTTTTGTTTTGAAATTTATTTTTAATAATCATAAGATTTATTCAAGAAAAAATATTAATAGCATTATGAATAATTAACAATCTTTGGAGTTTTAACATAATATACTTGATTAAAATTATAGAATAGTTATAGTTATAATGTGAATATATTAAATTATACTAGTAAGATTAAATAATAATCATATACCATAATCTATTCATTGGTGGCAGGTTAAATAATATCCAATTCCATACATTAAATGAATATTATAAATAACAATTGAATTTATTTTTTTGGGATCTACAATTTTGAGATCAGTTCCATTAAGAATCAATTATTTTTATATTATTATTATTATTATTATTATTATTATTATTATTATTATTATTATTTGATTAATTAAAATTTCTTTTTTTTAACCAAGAGAAATGATTAAAATCATTTTTAAAACGATTACTAAACTTTGAGTGAATAGTAGATTGCAATGATTGATTTGAAATTAAAGATTTGATATAATAGTATTTAATGATATGAAAATTTGAATTTTCAAATGAATCTAAAATATTATTTAAATTGAATATGATTTGATTATTATATTGAATTAATAAATGATTACACATTGCAATATTGCCAACTTTAAAAGAATAATTGAATAGATCTTGAATTTTAATATTAAGACCATCAAATAGTAAAAATGGATATTTTCTTAAAATAAAATCTGTAATTTCACCACTATTTAAAACTGATTTATAATTTGATATTAACAGTGTTGTAATTTCAAAATTATCCAGTAACAATTCAACGATATCTAATCTACCCAATTGAATTGCTGCACATAGGAATGTTACTTCATTAAAACATTCTACTATTTTTTTAAGTGAAAATAATGTTTCAAAACTTTGAACATTACAACCAATTACATTTACCAAATCAATTATAATCTTTTCGTAATATATTGTTGAACTATCACTACCATCGATATTACTATTATTTTGAATGATAATTTCAGATTTTGAAAATACTTTTCTCGATTCTTGATATTCAATTAATGATTTTTGAATTAAATCAAATCTGTTGATATCTAATAGGTATTGGAAATCATGTTTAAAGAAATTATTTGGAAAACTTGGAAATATATTATCATTTTTAATTTGAATATACGTTGAAGTTCTAATTTTATCCAATAACCAATCAAATGAATTCATTACAACCGTATCTAAAGAAACAATAAATGATAAAATTCTACTAATATTACTACCTTGGACAATGTTATCATTTAATAAATATTTGAATAATCTTGGTGATTTAATTAATAATAATGATAGTTTCATTGATACATCATTAACTGGCATTTTAATATAAATTCCATGTTTTAAATATAATTGTTCAACTTTTTTAATTTCATAAATTGAAATACCACTACATTGAATTAAAATAATTTTTGTAAATATGGTTCCAAAGATACAATTAGATCTTGAAAATTAACAAATATGTAATGATGTCTTTAATCAATGGTCTTCTAAATGATTTTAACCTAACTGAATTTAAATATTGAAATAATTCTATAACTTGTTGTAATGGTTTCCTGAATAATTTTTTCAAACAAGTATGGTGACACACGTCTTTCAATCGAATCAAATTTTAAATTAAATAGATTGATCTGTTTAATGGTTTCAATATCACAATCAAATATGGATTTGATATAAATATGTTGATATATTTCAACTGTACGATTTTCAGCACCACAACCATTATAATATAAATTTGCAAGTTCTAATGTACGAAAGTTTAAAAATTGAGATGGTTCCAATTTTAAACCAATTAAATATTTAACAAAGTTTTCATTGTTTACTTGAATACATTTGAAATTGATAAACTTGTTTCTACTTGCAAAATGTTGTTTAAACCCAGTATATATATTACTATGATACCAAATGAATTTTAATGATCCAAATGAATAAATATTGTGAAAATGTAAATATTCTCTATAATATATTTTAAAACCGGGTATATTTAATGATGCATCTAACCATTCACAACCAAACTGATCAAATAAATAATTACATAATTTATTTACCCATTCATCACCACCAAATGAGAATTTAATTATTGGTTGGTAAATGAAATATGTTTTTAAGAATCTAAATAATGCACTTGAACTTTTAATTAACAATTCCGAATACTTTATAAATTCACATTCCATTTTTAATATATTGAATAACGTTTCATTTGATTGCGCTTGACGTTTATAATCTTTGTTTTGATTATTTGATTTTAAATATTTAAACAATTGATACTAAATACGTTAAAAGTATACCATTCAACTACTTTATCATTGTAACCCGGTATTGGATCAACGTATGAAAACAAATATTCAAAGTACACAAATATACCTTCTTTCAATGGGTTTAATGAATTAATTTGAATTTTTAATTGTTCTCTATAATTTACATCTTGTTGATATACATTACTAATTTCACTTGATCTGTTATCTATACTTGAAACTGATAGAAAATCTTCTTCAAATCTAGTATTACAATAATCTGCCAACAATAATTCCAATTTAAGTTGTTCCAATGTACTTTCTATTATCAATCTTGTTTTAAAATGTAATTTCCAATCACTTATATTTTTAAATATACCCAGACCATGTAATTCATCGATTGAACACTCTAAATCTTTTTTAATTTTAAATAATCCATTACCATTTGAACCAAAACTTTTAATACCAATTATACCAACACCACAGCCACCATTATTAACACCAACTTGATTCAATTTAACCAATTTTAAATGTAATTTTAACAATTTTGATTGTAATTCTCTAGATGTCAATTGAATGAAATCCAAATAATCAATTCTTTCAACTTCCGATTTATATTTTTGTAATTGTATTTGGTCGTTGTATTTGTCGAATAAATATGATACAATATCATTTCTATATTTACTATTACTGATACCCATTCTTAATATATTTTCAATTGGTAATTCAATTGTACTTGTACTACTATTACAATATTCAAATAGTAATTTAACCATTTGTAAATCACCATTACACATTACATTTTCAATATGTGATGGTAGCAATGTTTGATTTGTTATGAATAATTTAAATGCTTGATAGCTACAATGACTAACTGAGCATTGAATTAAATCTATAATTTCCAAATACCTTTTTCTTTTTTCATATAGTAAACCAAGAATTGTAATACAATGTGCACCATTACCATCACCAATACTTGATTTTTTAATTAATAAATCAATTGATTCTTTACAAATTTCAATATAATTTTCAGACTTGATCTTATCTATTAACAATGGGTATTGGTGTTTATTTATCATCCATAACATTTTCTTAATATTCTTGAATTTGATCTTGTTTCCAACATAGAATTTATTAATGTTTTCATATTCTACCCATCCATCTTCAATGCACTTTAATATATACCCAAACAAATACTTGTTATGAAATACTCTCCAAAATGTAAATTCACTATATGTTATTTCATTTAAACTTGAATTAAAACTTGAAATTGCATTATTATAATTAATATTACTACTAACTATACAAGCATTACTATTATCAACACTATTATTACTAATATACAATAGACTACTATTTTGTTTTATACTGGTTGTCATTTAATTATACATATACAAATACATTAATTTTATTACTATAGCGTTGTTGTTGTTGCTGTGTGTTTTTTATTAAAAATGAATTTAAAAAAAATTTAATGGAATGAAAAAAAAAAAATTATAAAAGATGTTTGTTGATGAGATTGAATTTTTTATATGGGTGATAGATAATTGAATTATTTGTTTTTTTTTTTTTTTTATTATTATTATTTATTTTAATTTAATATAAATTAAATTAAATTGACTATTATATATATTTTATTTTATTGAATGGTACATTTACAACAACGTTTATTATCATCATCATCACCATCTTGATTTACATTTTTCTTTTTACCAGATATTAAACCTTTCTTTTCTTTATCATTTTCACTATCTGAATCAATTTCATTACCATTATTATCGTTATCATTTATAGAGTATTTCTTTGATGGTGTAACCACATCATCACCTAAAATACTTGCTAATGATTCTGGTTCATTTGAATCTGGTGTTGTTGTATTATTATTATTATTATTATTGCTATTATTACTATTATATGTACTATTATTTATACCATCACCACTTGTACTAATTTGATGTTTTGCTTTTGAACTAATTATTGGAGGTGCTGGTGTATTTGAAGTTGCAGGTAAATTAAATTTAGAAAAGTAACGAGATTCTGAAGTAGATACATCGTTTGTTGTAATTTTTTTAACTTGTCTTTCTCTCTTTGGTCTTGTCGGTGCTGAAGTCATTTGATCCAATTGATCTGAATAATCTCTATTTTGAGTATCACTACCACCACCATTACTATAATCATTTGAATTTATACCACTTTCATTATCTTGATTGTTGTTACCTCTGTCATCACCATCATTGTCACCATTATCATTTTGATCATCATCATCTTGATTATCATCGTCATTTTTAATTGGTTTTTGTTGTTGTTGTTGTAATACTACAACAGGTGGTGCTCTTAGCGATTTAACTTTTCTGCTTCTATTTTGAAGTAAAACAGATGAAGAAGGTAATGCTTTCTTTTCTTCTTCAACTTGTTTATCTTCAGTGGAAGTTGATTGTAAACCAGATGCATTTACAATTGCTTTTAACCATTTCTCTTTATCTTCGGGTTTATCTGCAGCCAACAACATATTTCTACGGAAAGCACTTATAACTTCAAATGAATTTGTTTTATTTGTTGAATGTGGTGATTGATCAATACGGCATCTTTCTAGAGGCATGCTACCAGTTGGAGTAACTGAATCGATTGTACCTTTTTCAAAGTCTGATTCTTTCAATGTTGCATAATATAAATAATTACCTTGAATGAAAAAGAAACGTTTTTTCCATTCTTTATTCAATTGACCCATTTTATAAAGGAATCCAGTCATTGTTGCATCTTGTAAACTAATTGATGTGAGTTTCGATTTGATTTTATCACCAATGGAAAATGCAAATCTACCAGATTCAACAAATATTTGTTCTGGTAACAACATTACATCTGGTAATACAAATGTTGATTTCTCTTTTTTGTTGTAAACATTTTTCCAAATGATTGATGATTTGACATCGGCAATCGCTGGTAATACAACTTTTGGTGATTTAGCAATTTTACCTAAACTAATTACCCATTTATCAAAAGCAGCTGGATCATCTACAACTTTGAAATTGAATGTTCTATCTTTACATTGCAATTGAAATTTAACTTTTTGACCTGGTTTTGGAGCACATCCAAACTCTATCAAACAAATCATACCTTGTGGTGTCAAATCATTTTGATCAACATAGTAAAACAAGAATAACGATTTAATTGAAAACCAACGTTTCTTTGCCATTACATTGATTTGACCATCTTTCAATAAATGTCCACTGTGTGTAACATTGTTTTTTGACCAATTATGATCGATTTCCAATATTTTATCAATGTCTGCTGTAGCCATAATTTGATTTTTAGCAGCTAAATGAGATAGAGCACGTAATTCATAAAGAATAACTGAATTTGCATTGTATTCCAATGCTCTTCCAAATGAAGCTGCAGCAGATGCATAATCATCTTTTGAAAATTCTTCATAACCTTGTTCAATTGCTTTGTTTACTTTATCAACTTCTACAAAATGATTGAATTGCAATTGACAGTATTTAACACGTTCATTACCTGGTGAAATTTTAAATGCTTTATCAATTAATCCTTGTACTTTTTCCAACTGATTTGCTTCCATCAATACATTTGCCATTTTAACCAAACCTTCGAAACCACGATCATACTTTATGAATAACAAATTGTTTTCAATTGCACTTTTAAATTGTTTCAACGCTAAACAACAATCAACCATCAATGCATAAATGAATGGATCTGTTGGATATATAACAATTGCTTCTTTAAATTGTTCTAATGCTTCCCTATGATTACCTTCAAGAAGTAATATTTTTCCACAATAAATTGGATCCCAAATTCTACGATATTTATATTGGAATTGTACTTCTATTCTACCAACTATAACATCTTCATCTGAAAATTGATCATATTCATTACCTAGAATTGAATTTGATACTTCTGATGATGATGAATTTAATGGATTACCATTTGAATCTGTACCACCAGCTTGATTATTATGTTTTTTTGTTAAATTTATCCATTTTGCAAATGGTTTTTGTTCCCATAAATGTGGTTCATCCAATAGATTTATAATTGATCCACCAATTAAAAATGATTCTTTTTCACCATTGTTTAATGAAACTTCAAATTTTAATTGTGCACATGGATGCATTATATTAAATGAATGTGATTGATTTGTCCATTTTGGTTCTGTAACATCTGGTGATGTAATTGTTTTAAATACTTGTTCTTCTGTTGTAATCGTACAAACAATACCTGTATCTATATCACCAGTTGTTGCTGATGGATTTGTACCATCTACTGGCGTATCTCCTGTTGACGCAGCTGTTTTACCACCAATTGTATCCACAATTCCATCTACAATTCCTCCAATTGGTGTAAATATTGGTAATACATTTGATTTTGAAAAGTTTTGAATCTTTTCTATACTTTGAAGAATTGGTGATGAAAATGGATCAAAAATAGCACCAACAATCTCTGCTGCTGCTGTCTTTTTATCTTGTGTAATATTTAAATTTTGTGCTTGTATAACTGTATTAAAATAAATAATATTAGTATTTATACATTGTTTATATAAACATACATATAAAATATTAATAAAATCAAATACAATACCTGTAACAAACAACTTTCCTTGAACTCCATCCATTATTTATTTATTTATTAATTAATTATACATGTATAATATTTGTATAGTGTATTTGTGTGTGTGTGATTAGTGTATATATAAATAATATAACAATAAATAAATATTTTGCGTGAGTAGATATTTGTTAAAAAATAAAAAAAAAAATTAAAAAAAAATTTTATTAATTTTTTTTTTTAGTTTTTACGTCATTCTAAAAATTCGGTATCCTATTTGTCCGACCTATTTACCAGGTTATATGGTTATCATTAATTAATCATATGATCATTTGAAAATATTTGGAAAATGTTGATTGGTAGCACCATGGTGAAAATAGATGATTAAATAAATACACGAGTATACTCGATTTTGCTTTATTATCTCTATTTTATTTGGTTAGAATCCACTATAAATTGATCTCATATATATGTGTGTGTTGTGGTGTTGAATGATTTAAAACAAAAAAAATAAGATCCTAAATAAACATGAAATTCAAGATGACTATGAATTAGTATATTTACATGACGATAATTGTGCAATTTAAGATATTATTAATATTTTTTTATTTTTATATTATATGTTTATGATTTATTTTTAAAAAAGTAAAAAGAATCACACAAAGAAAAAAATGAGGAATAAATATATGAAATGGGAAATAAAAATTAGATGAATGTTTAGAATATCACAAATCAAGATTTTCGATCTATTTATACCCTTTTTAATGAAATTGGATAACATTATAAAAAACTGAAAATAATTAATATGAAACACTGTAATTTAAAATTGTTTAATATTTTTTAAATATTGGTGTGATGTTTATTGATCAAATTTTAATACAACTTTTTCAATACCAAGTGGTGCAGGTTGATTGATTAAATTAATATCATCAGTGAATAATGCACGAATTTTTGAAATATCGAAAACTCTAATTGATTCTTTAACATCATCATTTACAATTTTAATTGAATCTCTTTGATTAATTAATGATAACCATTTGAAAATATTTGGAAAACGTTGACTGGTAGCACCATATAAAAAGGCATGATTAAGATATAATAACCAACCAGCAGAAGCAATATCAGCAATTGTAAATTCATTACCACCAATATATGGAACAATTGATAATCTGTCATCTAATAATCTTAATAATCTTTGCATTTCATTTGAGAATCTATGTAATGCATATTCTTCAACTTTTGGGCTATATTTAAAGAAATGGGTCTGGTTACCAGCAATTGGTCCAAGATTTGCAGCTTGCCAAACTGACCATGTAATTACATTTGTATGACCAATTGGATCAATTTTAACATCTGGTATTAATGTTGAATATTTTTGAGATAAATAAATCAATATTGATACTGATTCAAATACAATTAATGGTTTACCATTAATATCCAATACATTATTATCAACTATAGCTGGTACTTTTTTATTTGGATTAATCTATAATTTTTTTTCAATTATTAGTTATATGCTTTTAATATTGGAATTTATATAAATTACATACTTTAACAAATTCATCTGAATAGTTTTCTTTTTTTGTTATATCTACATTACGATCTTCAAATGTTATTGAATGAGTTGCTTGTAATTCTAATAACATAATTTGAATTTTAAATGAATTTGGTGTTTTATTTGAAAAGAAAATAAAATCAACTTTATTATTTGTATTGTTATTATTGATATTTGATTGCATGTTTATTATTGTATTAATTGTTTGTTTGTTTGTTTGTTTGTTTGTTTTTGAAATGAAAAAATAATAATTTATTTCATCCTTTTATACAATTATTTAGAAATAAAAAATAATATAATTCAATGCTTGTAGAAGGGAATGTGCTTGTAGAAGATATTTTTTTTTTGTAAAAATACCGTTTTTTTTGTTAAAAAATTTTTATGAAATTTTAGAATGCTCTGAAGTTGATGAAAATATATGACATGCAACCATTACAATATATATTTTAACTCTCTAAATTTTACAACTAAAGTGGGAAAAAAAGTATATCTTTTTTTTATTTTTTTGTTATATTAAATGATTATTGTTGTGAATCTGATTTTTGTACACAAGATGGATTTCCGTTGTTCCAAACTATTTCACCATCACAAAAACAATCTGGACCAATGAAACCATTAATACAAGAACATTTACCGTTACAAATTACAAATGGACTTGAACCACATTGATATGAATTATAACATTGTGATGGTTTACCAAAAACATTTAATTTAGTACATGTTGGAGTACCATTAAAAGACCATAATATCATACCTTTATCACATGTACGACAATCATCACCAGTGAATCCAACTGCACATTGACATAGACCATTTGAAATTGGGGTATATAATATAGTTATTTGTGCATGGTTACCAGCTGTAGTTACAGATTTAACAACACCAGAATCAGTTGTATAATAAATAATATTACCATCGCTAACCATTGAAACAACATTTTCTGAAACTAATTGTCTTAATCTTGTAGTGTCACCATTCTTTGGGTATCCTTTAATACCACCAGTATATGAAAAATAAATGAAATCATCACTTCCAAATACTAAACCAGTTGCTGATGATGCATCTTTATCAGTTAATAATGTAACTAATTGATCTTTTGTACAATTCTTACAATCGGTATTACCTTTTAATAATACACCATCATATGAAGTCATATATAAATCTTTACCTGTACCAGAATTATCGAAAATCAATTGATTTACAATTTGAGATTGGTATAATAATTCAGATAATTGTGAATCTTCTTTTTGAGTTGGTAATTTATTTAAACCATAAATACCATATGCACCATATGCAAAATATGTTTCATCTTTATTGAATGCTGGTGCAAATGGAGTATTGAATATATTCCAAACTTGTTTAATTGAATTTGATACTTGATCATATATTCCAAATATTGGTGCACCAGCTTGATTAAATCTCATATAATATATATTTGAAATTGGAAGATATTTATAAAAGTAATCCAAAGAAATTGAACCAGCACCATCTGCAATTTCACCTTGTATTGTAAACATTTCAGTTAAATTGCCACCTACTGTTGGTACTGAATTCATAGATGGTAAACCAAATCCACCATTACCTTGGCTACTATTATATTTACCAGCAAATAATACATTATTATTATTACCATCCAATGAAATACCATGATATAAATTTAATGGACCATTACATGTTGAATATGGATAATTTTGTTCGCATTGTGAATCACATTGTTTAGATTCTACAGCATTACTTGCTATTAAAGCAAATGCTCCTACTATTAATAATTTTAAAATTCTCATTATATATATATATATGAGTTTATTTGTTTGTTTATGTTGTTTGTGTATGTTGTTTAATAAATAAATATATAATAAATAAATAAATGAATTATAAAATGATACAAATTTGTTATTTTTTATAATAAATAAATTATATTTGAAATAAAAAAATTAAATAAAACAACAAATTGATATATCATGATTTATTCGTGTTCACTCTATATGCATATAAATATACCACTTCATTTAAATATGCCATTTTTATTATAACACACACATATTTTTATTTTTATTTTTTTTAAAAACTTAAAAAGGAAAATTTTTAACACACTAAATTATATGAAAAAATACACGTGAGGAGATTTAAGCACAAAACTTGAACACATACTATAGTTTTTATAATAATGACAATATGTTTCTTTATTTATTTGTTTTAATGGGATTAAAATAATTTCTTCATTAAGGAAATATCTAAACTTGTAACTTTTCCTTCACCAAATTTAACAAATTCATTAAAGTGCTTTGTATTTTTATGAGTTTCAATTGCTTCTAAATTTTCATATTTCTCTAATACATATAATTTATTTTTAATTTGTAAATCTTGATTTAATTCATATTGGAGTACACCTTTTTCTAATCTTGATTCTTTTACAATATCTTCAAAAAATTTTAAATATTCTTCTAAGTATTCTTCTTTAACTACAACTGTTGCTACCAAATTTATATTATCGTTATCTGACATTCTTTGTGTTGTTTTATTTGTTTTATTTGTTTGTTGTTGTTGTTGTGTATGTTTACGAAATTAAATGAAAACGGATATTTTTTTAATTTTTATTCAGCCAAAATTAATTTAATAATGAAAAAAATTTTATTTTTTTTTGAAATAAAAAAAAAAGAATTAGATGAGTAATAACTTCTAGAACAATATTTATTTTTTAAAGGTTGGTATTAGTACTTTATTGCTTGATTATAGATTTCTTCTTTAATCCCCATTTCATTCCAATGACTAATCAAAATCAATAGAAACTTTATTTGAAGCGCCTTTTTTTCAAAAATAAAAAAAAAAAAAAACCACACATTATTATCTAGATTTAATTTTATTGATACAAAACATAAAAATCATCAATCACCTGAATTTGATTTTCACCAAGATTAAAGTTAACATTTACTATATCAGTTTTCGGTTGATTTTCTTTTAAATTTAGTTTAAAAAAGGTAACTTGGTTTGATTTAATTTAAAAACTCTAATAATTTTCAGTGCTTTATGCTATCAAATTTGGATTCTTCCTTCATTTATATTTTTCAATTGTAACTTCCCTTTTGATAATAAGTATTCTAAAAAATTTATGTATTTCCCAATTAATTCATCACAAAGGTCCATAATATGAACTAATGAGTCAATATCTTTTACTATTGTACTTGAATTTTTAAATATTTTTTTGTTGTATAAGGAACTTTGATCTTCAATTATTTGTTGTGGTAGTTGGAAAAGTTGCCCACTTTTAATTACATTGAGGTTTTGTGTAAAATTTTTATTGTTCATTTTTTTTTTTAATAATAATTTTTATAATTGTTTAATTTCTTTTTTATTTATTATTATTATTTTATAAAATTTTATATACACATAACTAATGATGAATTTTGTTGTTTTCTTCACTTGTAATTAATTTTTATTTACTCTAAAATATCTATTACATGATTTTTTTGTGCAAATTTAAATTTGATTTATTTATTGTATTTTTTGATTGTTGTACAATTTCTTTATTCATTATGTTGTGGTGCTTTAAATTTTGCTATATTAATAATTAGTTATAAATTTGATATTATAACTTTTTATTGATTTCCAAATTAATTTCATCAATATATTTTGATTGTTCCTTACATGGTATACATCCACTAATACTACAATTATATATTATAGGATTTAAGGGAACTTTAAAATTTGCTATATAAAAATCTGCCAACTCTTTAAATTTTACACTTGAATGTCTTGACTTTTTAATTAAATTTTCAACTTGAACATTTAATAAAGGGATTTTTAAATCCCTTAAAAAATTTATATAAACACCAATTGACCTTACATCAATTTCTCTAATATCCAATAATGAATCAAAATCTTTTGATTTAGTTACTTTAAAACTAACATATTGTGGTTTTTTAAATATAGTTGGTATTATTTCATGATTAATATTATTACTATTATTACTATTATTACTTATGATAATATCATTATTTTTTAAATTATTTTTATTATTATTATTATTATTATTATTATTATTATTATTTCTATTATTACTATTATTAACAACATTATTTAATGTAATAGATAATAAACTATTATCACTCTTTCTTATAGTTGGTTTTATTGGTACTAGACTTTTCTTTGGTTGTTTATTGATTATTATATTCTCTTTATTTAAATTTAATTTATCTGGTTTCATTTTTTTTATATATAAATTTATTGTATGGTAAAAATTTGTGTGATATCATGATCCATCATAATTTAATTTCAATATTAAAATAAAAACATTGAAAATTTATTTTCATCACAACAACAAACCCACACAAACAATCAAAAAAAAGCCAAATTCCCAACTTTTGCGGATTTATTTTTTTTTTTTTTTTTTTTTAAATTTTTAAGCGCACCATACGAATATTTTTTATGACAACCGCAACAATTAAAAAATTAGTAAAAATTTTTTAAAAATTTAAAAAAAAAAAATTAAAATTTATTTTAATCAAAAAAAAAAACACACAAAAACAAAAAAAAAAAACCCAAATTCCCAAATTTTTGGGTTTTTTTTTTTTTTTTTTTTTTTTTTTTGAAATTATTCAGAGCACCATACGAATATTATTAATGACAACCTCAACAATTAATCATATAGTAAAAAGTTTTGAAACATTTAAAGAATTATCATCACAATGGAATACATTTAGGGATAAAGGTACAAAACTTTTAAGTAGTTTATCAAATAAACATTTAAAATTATCATATATTGATCTATATGAATATTCAGATTCTGTAAAAGAGAATACATCATTACAATTCAAATACAAACAATCACAATTTAATGAAATTAAACAAATCTATTTAAAATTAAATTCAACAATACTGGAAATGAAATCTATAATTGAAAGAATGAATGAAAATTTACAATCAATTAAAATGAATAATCAAGATGATTATACAACTATTACAAATAAACCGTATCAATTAAAAGTGGAATTCAAATTATATGATTACTATAAAGATATTGTCAACATGTATAATAAATCATTGGATAATAAAATAACAATTATAGATAATCTATTAAACACAACTGATAGAGATCAACTATTAATTCTAATTACATGTTGGTCAAATGATATCCATATAAATCATAAAACAATTAATCTAGTTGAAGAAATATTTGTAACAGAAAGTAATATTAATAAATAAACTTATAGTGTAGTATATACACACTTTGTAAATAGAATATACCCTCCTTTTTTTTTGTTAGTTTTGTTTTTTACTATTTATATATTATTTATTATTGGTTGGTTTGTTGTTATTATTATTTTGATGTTGCAATTTACTTTTATTTTAATTTATTCTAATGTTGCAATTACAGCGGCTAATTCTTCTTTATTATATATTTTATGTTTTTTATCTTGTTTAGTGATAACAGCAACTTCAACATTTGTAGTGGTAATTGCTTCTTCCATTACTTGTTTAAGGGTAGTTAATGCTAATTTTTGTGCTTCACCAATGGTTAAAGTTTTAGAGTATTTTTCTTGAAGTGTTGCTTGTGCACCTTCTGAACCAGCACCAATTGCTTTTGCATGAAATTGAGTAAATGTACCAGATGGATCTGAATAAAATAATGATGGTCCTTTTTCATCAATACCTGCAATTAATAATGCAACACCAAATGGTCTACTCATCTTTTCTTCACCTGAATTTCTATTTTCACCAAATCTTAATGCTAAATCACAAATTGATTGTACACATGCTTCAACACCCATTGGTTCGTTATAATTAAATCTATGGTTCTGTAAAACAATTCAAATAACTATATTAGTAACAAAAATAATCGTCACAATATACATGAAGCCTATTAGCCTTACTTGTGTTTCAATTCTAGCATGATCTATAATTGTTCTTGAATCTGCAGTTAAACCTGAAAGTGCACAAATTAAATGATAATCGATTTCTACAACTTTTTGAATTGATGATGGTTCTAAAAGTGGTGATGTAAGACGTTTTTCTACTGCTAATACTACACCTTCTTCACATTGTACACCAATACTGTATGTTTAATATTGTCAAAATTAATATAACTAGTTATGATTGTTATTTATTAATTTAAAAATACACATACGCTGTAGAACCAAGTTTAATTGCTTCAAGTGCATATTCTACTTGAAATAAACGACCTTCTGGTGAAAATGTATTGACACCTCTATCATATTCAGATCTTGTTAAAAACATTTTATGTGTGTGAGTATATATATATTATTAATTGGGTAATGTACAAATTTTATAAATTAAAGAAAAATAAAAAAATTAAAAAAAAAAAAACTCAACTTCACCATCAAAAAAAAAAAAAAAAAAAAAAAAAATTAAAATTAATTAAAAAAAAAATAAAATTGTGAAAAAAAAGCTTTGGCTATTATTTTTTTATATGAAGTTATAGAGTTTTTATTTATTGAATCGATTCAATCTCATCAATTATGCTATCTAAATTATTATTATTATTATTATTATTATTATTATTGCTTATACTACTACTTCTTGATCTACCATTACTATTACTTAAACTGTTACTTCTTGATCTACTACCAATGATATTACCACTATTACTTAAACTATTACTTCTTGACCTATTACCACTGTTATTACCACTACTGCCATCATTATTAATTGTATTACTATCAATTAAATTATTTAAATTATTATTATTGATTATATTATTTGAATTATTATTATCTTTAGTGAATGATGATAGAATTGATAAAAGTGATGTTGAAATGTTTAGACAGGAAGAGAAATTAACAATCATACGTGATAATCTTTCTGTACCAATATTTAAAACGGATTTAATTGATTCATCGGTTAAATTTGAACAGTGTGATGCAAATAGGATTTCCAAACAATTTAAATTATCAACAATGTACACTATGCAATCATCATCAATCATTGTTTTACTCATAAATAATATACGAAGTAATTTACAATGTTGTGCAACCAATTTCAATGATGATGATGATACTTTTGGTAATCTACTGATATTCAATTGGAATAGGTGATGGCATTTAAATGAAATTGATTCCAGTACACTGTCATCTGTATTTTCACAACCACTAAGATCAATGGAACCAAGTGATGGGCAATTTAAAAATATTTTTGATAATGTATCCGCTGTCAAATTAACTACATTACATACACTAAATATAACAAGTGTTTTACTACAACTTAAACCAAGCATTAAAATTGAATCATCTGATAAATGTGATAAATGATTTAATCCAATTGTTTTTAATTTACTATAATGACCATTTTGACCACCATTACTACCATTTCCATTATTATTATTATTATTATTATTATTATTATTATTATTATTATTATTATTATTATTATTTGCTTGATTTGTAGTTGATGCTTTTGATAAACAAATTATAGAAGAATCTGTAATTTGATGACAACGTGCTAATCCAATTGCCTCCAAATTTGGACAATATAATGAAACACTTGCAATGGTTTTATCACCAATTAATGGCATTTCACCCAACGATAATGAAGTTAACTTTCTACAGTATTGAAATATTTCTGAAAACTTTTCATCTGTTATGGTTGGGGATTTACAACGTCGTGTTGTTAATTGTTTTAATGTTTGTGAAAATGATTTAACCATCATCATTATAGAATCCATTTTTAAATCTGTACAACCTGATAAATCTAATATTTCTACTCTTTCAAATCTTGTACATATACCTTTGAAAAATTGATCCATCCTTCTTTCAATTCTAATTTCAATTTCTTTTTCTAATTCTTGAGATTTTGATTTTGTACTACTTTTAACTTTACTTTTTGATTTTTTTGATAATGTTGTATTTGAATCTATAGGTATATTACTACTGCTGCTGCTACTTGCATTTTGTTGTTCTTGTTGTTGCTCTTGTTGTTCTAACTGTATTATATTTTCTATTTTTTCATTACTGCAATTACCACCACCACTACTACTACCTTCAATTTGTAATGTTGGAGAAGTGTTACCACTACTGTTGCTATCTTTTGTTGTATCTATATTCTTTTTTCTAAATATATGATAATTTGATTTATTTGATAGAGGAGGTAATAAGAAACCATTATTTGATATTAAATTATTACAAATTGTTTCAAGGATACGTATTTTATTTGATTTAACATGCTTTGAAATTGACTTTATAATTTCATTTGAAAGATGAGTGAAATGACCACGTGATTTTGATAAATCAATTGTATGCCAAACCAAGTAAACTGTATTATTCCATTGTTTATTAACTAAACATGTTGATGCCAATGTAGTTTGATTTAAAAATTTAAATATCTTTTCAACCAATTCTAATGGTAATTTTAAAATATCCATATATAATAATCGTTCATCCATAATAAATAATAATAAAATTAATTAATTAATAATAATATAGTTTATATAATATAATGTATGAGTATTTATTATTTAATTATTAAATAATATATATAATAATTTATTAGTGTGTTATTTAAAAAAAAAAAAAAAAAATAAATATATTGCTGTTTTGGTTTGTAGTTTTAAAAAAAAAATTAAAAAAAAAAAAATTAAAAAAAAAATAAAATATCGCGTGTTTTGGTGTGTTGTTAAAAATGGAACATTTTTATTATTTTTTAGAGCGATCAAATCTGATTTTTGATAATATTATTACAAACAATAGCGTGGTATATTTATTGAACGGTTAAATTAAGTTACTATTAAGTTCAATAGCATATTTATAATCTTCACCAAGTATGTCGTCACCATATGCACTATCAGAGTAATCATCTTCGTCATAATTTGTTGTATTCAAATCTGATTGATCTTTTAATAAAATTTGAGTTGATTGATTTAAACCACCACTATTACCAAGATGATTACCACCATTTTCATTATATTGTGAAATTGAAATATCAGTTGGTTTAAAATTATGTGATATATACATGAATAGTATTGTGAAAACTGACATTACCGAAGCGAATAATAAAAATTCCATTGATTGACTTGATAATTTGATACCACTTACTACAAATACAACAAATAGATTACCCATTGATACAGACATTAACCAACCTGATAAAATTAAACTTTTCATTGAAGTTGGTGAATTTGCATATGCAAATTCCAAACCAGTAATTGATATGAATATTTCACCAATTGTCAATAAAACATATTGAGGAAATAACCATAAAACTGATACTGATGATTCTTCTGATTTATAAATTATAATTTGTATAACCATTGCAACTATATATGATGAAGCTGCTAACCACATTCCAATAGCCATTTTATGTAACGGTTTAAAATTTATGTCAAATCTTTTTAATGGTCGGTAAATTGAAAATTCAATTATAGGTATAAATATCATTACAAATAATGGATTTAATGCTTGAATTTGTTCAGGTTCAATACAAAATGATTTTGTAATACATAAATCCATTGTTGCACTCAATTGAGTCCAAGTACTGGCAGTTTGATCAAACATACTCCAAAATATAGGTAATGGTGTAAACACTAATAATACATTTAATGCTGCTTTGATACTATCAACTAATTGACTATCAAATTTAATTTTTGAAAGGTCAATCCAATTACAACCTTCAATTGTTTCATAGGGATTCGTATAAATTACTCTTGAATCTGTATGTCCTTTAATGAATTTTGATTTAATTATTCTATATTTCTCTCTAATTGAAAAACCAATAATCTTTGATGATGTCCATAATATAGATGTTGAAACAGGTGGTCTTTTAACATAATGTTTTGAACCAATAACAAATATTCCCGTTGAAATCGATAAAAAGAATGCAGGTATTCCAAATGCTAACCAATATCCAACATATTTTCTTGTAATTGGAATTAAAAGAGTTGAAAAAATCGATCCAAAATTAACTGAAAAATAATACATTTGAAATAGTTTATCCAATAAATGATTTTGATTACCTTTTAATTGTTCACCTGCTAATGCTGGTACTACTGGTTTTATACCACCTGTACCAATTGCAATTAATGCTAAACCAATAAATACACCCCATGATGATCTATTACCTTCTTTACCTACAATTCCATCAATTGAAGTAAATGATAAAAATATACCGCCAATAACATAAATTATTGAAAAATATAATATCGTTTTAAATTTACCAAATTTTGTATCTGCTAAATATGCTCCTAATAATGGACTATATATTTAATTGTATTAGAATATATATAAAAATATACTAAAAATGTTTATGCCATGCGACCTAATGTATGTATTTACTAACTTACAATAAATATGCAACAAAATTAAATGTATGTAATATTGATGTGGCTGTATCTTTATCATACCCAATAAAGTTTGTTAGGTATATGATTAATATAGATTTTATTCCTGTTAAATAGAGTCATATTAGTATATATATATACCTTTAATTTTGACTCATTAATAAATTTAATATAATATAAACATACCATAATAACTAAAACGTTCAGACGCTTCATTACCCAATAGAAAATAAAATGACTTGGGAAATTTATTTGAGTCATCTTCTTGTGGTTTTTGTAATACAAGTGAACTATTTAAACTATTTAATTTTTCGCTATATATCTCTTCACTATTTTCGTCATCTTCATTGTTGTCTATAATTTGAAAACTAGATTTCATTATTATAAATTACAAACATTAATAATTCAACCAGTTTTCAAAAATTTTAGTTGACAGTTGTCAAAAATTGAAAAAAAAAAATAAAAAAATAAAAAAAAAAATAAAATACAAAAAAAGTATTTAATAATTAAAACAGTTTCACCAGACCAGTTAATTAATTTTATCAATTTAAAACATGAATGTAAGGTCTAAAATCACTTTAAAGAAAAAAAAAAAAAAGTCTTCAAACTTTTTCACCCTTCACCAAATATTGATCAATATCAAATATGGATATATATATATATATATATATGATTTTGAAAAATAGAAATAGAGTATTAAAAAAAAAAACATTCTCACATATATATTTTATAGAAATAAAGGAAATACAATTATATTATATTCTAATTTTAGTTTTTTTTTTTTGTGAATTTTTGCTAAAAATCCGCCAATAAATTTTATATAATAACTTTGTGAAATGTGACTATTGTATCTTTAATCATCTGTCTTTCTTCTGGTTCAAAAACTTCTTTTTCTTCATCAAAATCAAAACCATACATATTTTATATTATATTTACAAGAGACATGTTGTTAATTACTAGCCATCCTTCATCAAAAATCATCATTATCACCTTCAGCATCATTAATATCCCTTATATTATCTTGATATTATTATCTTTATTTTTTTATTTTAAATAAAATTTAATTTGTTCATTCATTTTAAATATTTAAATATTTAAAATTTATTATGGAGAACAAGATACAATATATTCACAACAATGATCACTATTACATGGATTTGGTAGATTTTGTTTAACTGAAATACATTTTAAATTTCTTGAATGACAATCTAAATCATCACATGATAAACATGTTGTCTTTTTACAGATTGCTTCACCTCTAATATTAAAACAATGTGACCCTATTGGGCATAAATGATTTGAACATGGATCATATACTGAGTTGATCCAGTTGATTGTGATATTGTTTGTGATGTTGTTGAAGTTGTTGCAATTGTAGATACAATTGTTGAAGCTGTTGTAGATATTCTACCCGAACTTGATGTTGTACCTAAAGTTGATGATATACCAGTTGTACCTGATGTACTACTTGATATAGTTGGATTATATGTTGTAGTTGCAATTGTAGATACTATTGTTGATGCAATTGTAGTCATTGGAGATTCACTACTACCACAATTATCTAATTCTTCAAATATACATTGACCATTTTGACAAAAACCAATTATACAAGGATCGAGATGAGTACAATTAATTGGTCTCATAATACATTCATTTGGTATTGTTGCACTACATTCTAATGGGAGGCATAAATCAGTTGTAATACATTTATCTGATCCACATGGAGCACAATTTTGAATTGTTTCAAATAGACACCCAATATTAGGATCACAATAATCGGAAGTACAATGATCATTATCATTACAATTTCTTTCTTCAACGAATATACATTGACCATTTTCGGGTAAACACTCGCCAATAATACATTGATTTGGTGATGTACAATTAACTGGTTTTGGAATACAAGTGCCGGCTTAGTCAAGTGTTGGAATACATTCCATTGGATTACATTTATCAAGTGTTATACATCTATCTTGATCACATGGAACACAATCTACAATAACTTGATGCATACAACCTGCTGTTGTATCACAATAATCATTTGTACATTGATTATTATCATCACATTTAACTACATCGGTAACACAACCTGCATACATTTGACATTCTTTTGTAACACACGCATCATGTGGATATGCTTCTGAACAATTCAATGAACTTTCTATACAACTAGTACCAACACAATTTCTCTTTATACAATTATATTCATCATTTAAACAGACAGATGGATTAATATCACTGGAATATCACTGCTACTTGAACTATCACTTGCACTGCCACTTGAACTACCACCTGAACTACTTCTACAATCAGGAATTCCAGCAAATTTACATTCACCATTTTGACAAACACCAATTATACAAGGATCAGGATGAGATCAATTGGTCTTGCAGCACATTCAAATGGATCTGTTGGACTACATTCTAAAGGATAGCATAAATCAATTGTAATACAGTTACCAGTTCCACATGGAGCACAATTTTGAATTGTTTCGAATACACAACCAATATCAGGATCACAATAATCTAAAGTACAATAATCATCATTACAATTTCTTTCTTCAATGAATGAACATTCACCACTTTCAGGTAAACAACTTCCAATAACACATTTTTCTCTGCTTGTACAATTAACTGGTTTTGGAACACATGCGCCTGCTAAATCAAGTGTTGGTATACACTCCATTGGATTACATTTATCAATTGTTATACAATTAATTGGATCACATGGTACACAATTTGGTATATCAAGATATACACAGCCAATATCAGGATCACAATAATCATTTGTACATTGATTACCATCATCACATTTTACTATATCAGTAACACAACCTGCATACATTTTACATTCATTTGTAGTACATGGATCATGTGGATATATTTCTGAACAATTTAATGCAGTATCTTCACATCTTCCGAATGAACATACTCTACCCATACAATAGTATTCATCATTTCTACAGATATTAGGATCACAATTACAAGTTGAACCATCACCATTACATATACCACATTCATCCTATATAATCATATAATAAAATAGCAATTATTAATTAATAATCTTTTGAATTAGTTACTACCATTATACATATAATTATTTTTATATTGTTGTAATTTACCATTTCACGACATTGTAATACAAAATCAGGCAATAGTCTAATTATTGTTTTTAAAAATGATGTTATTAGATAAGTCCAAAATCAGCTTTTAAAATTAATATTAAAATACTTACTCAAAGAGATGATAATTTTCTCTTTTTTTTCTATTACAATTAATTATTACCATCTGTTCAATTAGAAATGGATTTCCATTACCAAGATTTATAGAAGCGAAGTTATTAGTTGTAATTCCAACATATGAATATAAAAGTAGACCATTTTGAAATACAAATAAATCATCACTATGACCCACATGTAGCTTTGAAGGATAAAGGACATTTGGTTGACTTTGAAATTCAATGACAACACACCATTTATAATTATGATCATCTCCGCCATTACCAAATCCTAAACCATCAACTATAATAAAATAAACCAATTGAGGGGATAATTTAATTAGTAGATGTGGTGGTGGTAATGTTATTATAAACTACTAGTTACTACAACATAATAATCACAAATATTTATATATTCTATAATAACTTACTAGGAAAGAACTGATCTGAACTAAAACATTAACAAATGGGAAATAAGTTTGACCAGATAATGTAACGGAAGGGTTTAGTTCATTAGTCCAAGCATTAAAAGTATTTTCGTCATTAATTAATTTAGTTGATGTAGTTGGATTTTGAGAATAAGTTGATTCAGCTCCTGCTGAATATCGCATATATGGATGGGTATTATATGATAGAAATTGATTTATTGTATTTGGATATAATGAATGAGTATCATCATCTACCATATCCTTTAAAAGTGTAAACGCTATTTAATATTTTAATTTTATTTATAATTATATTTTACCTCTTTAAATATATTACATACCATATCAAAATCCTTTTATTTTTTAGTATAAATTAATATATAAAATAAAATATTAATAATTGTAATATTAACTAAAAAGTTTTAAAAACTTTTTTTTTTCATTGTGTTAAATTACTTACAGGATTTCTAGCATCTGTTGTATCAAACCACCACATATTTTGACAATTTACAAATGTAAATAATAATGAAAATAATAATAATAATAAATAAATTAACTTCATTATTTTTAATTTTTTAATATCAAGTTTTGTTATTAAAATAGTTATAAAGATAATTAAAATTATATTAATATGAAAAAAAAAAAAGAGAGATGATTTAATGTGTCTTCTTGTATTGTATAATGTTGTATTATTTAAAAATTAATTTTTATTCGGTAATACTATTGAAATTCTCTTTTACTACACATCACTTTCGTTTTAAGATAATTTTTATAAGATATTAGATATTCGGCGAGAAAGAATTAGTACATTGGAATTAGCTGAAGTTTTAAAGAAAATATTTGATAATAATAATGAAATTAATAATAATAATATTAGAGGTGAAGCAAACTGTAACAATTTAACTTTTATTTGTAAATATAAAAAAAAACCAAACAAATTTTTATTGTATTATTTGGGTTGTATCACCACTAATTCATAAAAAATAATTATTAAAAATATATACCCACAAATTATTTTTTCTCGTTTTTTTTTTTTTTCATATTAATATAATTTTAATTATCTTTATAACTATTTTAATATTTTTTGTAATTTATTTGTTTACAACCATTAGTTATTGCTATAAAAAACAAAACAATATGTTTGATTTTCAAAAATATATTATTTGTTGTGGATAAATAATATGACAATATATAAATATCTATTTTTAAATTTCAAATAATGAATTTGTTGATTTGATAAAAAATCAAAAAATATCTGTTTACGAGTTTTTTCGAATTTTGACACTTAAAGTTTTTTTTTTTTAATCATTTTAAAAATTTCAATCACCATCTCAAAAAAAATGAAATTAATATTATATTTGATAGTAACATTATTTGTTATTTTAGGTAAAATTAATGCAAATGAATTAAATTCATCACAAAAAACAGTTGCTATTCAATTAATTCAAATTATATGGGGAGAACAAATTGAGGATCCATGTAATTATGAAGGAAAATTTTCATGTACATTAATGGATTTAAATGATATTAATAGTGAATTAACAGTAACAAGAATTAATTTCTATTCACCAAATGTATCACCAACAACAATTACAAATGATTTATCAATTTTTAAAAATGTAACTTCAATTACACTTGATCGTGGTATTTTAATTAAATCATCATTTTTCACAAATATTTATAAATTAACTCAATTAACTGAATTGTAAGTAAAAGTTACAATAGATATAAAACTATAATTTATATACTAATTTACAAATATATTCACATAGATTAATTGATACACATAAGGAAAATATTATCAGAGAATTAATTTTACCAGATAGTTTAAAGAGTATTACTTTTTATGATTACTCAGCAAATTTAGCAAATGGTTTCTTTTCAAATGAAATTAAAGAATTATTAATTTATGGAGCATCAACTGGATATACTACACCATCATCAATTCCAAGTTCAAATAAAATGACAAAATTTGCAATACCAGTTACATATTATGCACCATTACCAAGTAATTTAGCAAATCAATTACCATCTTTAACAGATTTAACTATATTGGTTTATAACGAAAGGGATGTAAATTATCAAAACTATACATTGTTTACAAATAATGCTCCATTTAGTTCATTGGTTAAATTATCAATTCAATTTATCTATGATCCATTAAATGGTAATTCATTACAAGTTTGGGAATCACCATTATGGTTAAAGAAATCATCAAATGTTAAAGTTGAAGTATCTATTGTGGGTGATGGATTAATACCAAATTCAGTACCAGGAATAATGGATTTTTCAAATACAGTTCAAGGATCAGTATTTTCATTTGATAATTCTTGTGGATTATTTTCAAAATGTACAAAGAAACCATGTTTGGGATTACCACAAAATTCAGATCTTAGATTAAAAAGATGTCCTATTAATTTATCATTATTAGATTTCAGTAATGTTCAATACTTTTATGATCAATTAAATACACTTACACAACCATTACCATATGATACAATTAATTTTGAAAATATCAAACAATTTAAAATTGAAACTTCATCAACTAGTGGTGCAATTCCAAATGAATTTTGTAAATTAAATCAAGTTGAAACCAAACTTGTATTAAAAGAAACTGAATTAACAAGTGTACCAAGTTGTTTCTTATGTCTAGGTGGAAATGTTTTTAGTGAAACTTTATTTCCAAATCAATTCGGGTCATCTTTTACAAGTGATACGCCACCAACTTGCCAATTCATTTCAGTTGAATTACCAAATGATAAAACATTCATTATAAAGACAGATGGATCAACTGAATTGGTAATTAATGGCCATGATATTGGGTATACTATCCTTAATGTATCACCAGAAATTGAAGATGTAATATTTGAAATTACAATACCAAACACAGAAATTACAGTAACAACACCAATTGGAGAAGGTAGTGAAATTAAAACATTTACAATTCAGTTATACAATGAATTTGATTTCCAAATTAGTTATAAATATGAAACACCATTAATTACAAATTATTATTTTGATTCATCTTCAGAAGGTGGTAAATTAGTAATTCAAGGTAATGGTTTTAGTTTTTTAAATTTTAATAATTTAACAATTAATGGTATTGAATATAATGGTGAATCAATTGCAAAACAAGGTGGTATTATTAATAACATTAATTCAACAAACGCATTAAATGATTTATTAATTGGTGGTTCATTTAATGTATCAATAAATGTTAGTGGAGTAATATCACCTGTTACAACATTTTACTTGTATAAAGATGTACTATTAAATCAATACACTGATAATTTAAATAATACTGGTGGTCAAATTACATTATCAGGTGATTTCTCAACTGCAACCATTGATAAAGTATCTGTCTTAATTAATCAAATTTCGTGTAATATCATATCAATTAATAAAACGTCTCTTGTAATCAACTATCCAATAGTTTCATCTGCTGGTAATTATCCACTAACAGTTAATATTGGTGGTTATTTGTTAAAGTCTAATGTTAATTATATAATTGTCACTCTACCACCTTTACCAACTCCTTCACCCTCCTCAAATCAATCATCTGATGATATACCAAATTCATCATCAATCATACAATGGTCATTACTATTATTTATCTCAACATGTATTTCATTATTAACAATTTAAAATTATAATAAATTAGTTGCTATGAGTCTTGGTTTTTTTAAAATCAAACAAAAAAATTGAAACTGATTTTTATGTTTTAGGTTATAAACAATTATTTTATTGTATAAAAATAGTTTTTGAGATATTTATTTTTTTTTACACATTTTTAATAAAACTAAACACATGTTTTCAATACTATTAGTGTGTGTGTTAGTGTGCGTAACAAAAATTAATATAGTTGTCATGATATTTATTTCAAATTTTTATTTTTTTTTTTTTTAATTTTTATTAATACAGTTACCATTTCTTTTATCTTTATTTATATAATTACACACACGTATATAATAAAACCATGGATATTAATATAGCATTACAATTAAATAGAGATAAAAATATATATGTAAAATTCAATAATTATTTTATAGATTTTGTAAATAATAATTTGTCAACCAACCCAACAAACAACTCAACAAACAACCCAACAATCAACTCACCAACCATCTTTTGTTTATTCACCAACTTTTAAAACTCTAGTTCGTCGTTCTCATATTCACCACTCTCATCATATATATCCAACTCAAATCTTGTTGATAGTAGTATGGAAGACTTGGAAAACAATGCTAATAGAGCTCAAGCACCATATTCACCAGCAGATCCAGATTACTCTGCAATTTTTAATACTAGACTTTCAACTGCTGTTAATCCAATTGTATCTGGTGTTAATCCAACTGTATCTGGTGTTATTCCAACTGTTTCTGCTGTTATTCCAACTGTATCTGCTGTTATTCCAACTGTATCTGCTGTTAATCCAACTGTATCTGCTGTTAGTCCAACTGTATCTGGTGTTAGTCCAACTGTATTTGGTGTTATTCCAACTAGTTAATTCAACTGGTGCTACTTCAACTTCAGTAACAACAGGTGGTAATAATAATAATAATAATAATAATAATAATAATAATAATAATAATAATAATAATAATACAACAACAACACCAAATAATAATAATATAATAATAACTCCACCATCATCTTCAACAACTATTCAATCACCAGTTCAACAATTATTAAATATGATTTGCACTAGACAAAGAGCATTACAATTATTAGAAGAAGCTGAAGGAGATGTTGAAAATGCTTCATTAATTTTCTCAATTGAATTTAATCAATAAGTTTCCATATTCCCCTTCTTCCCATTCTTCCCCTTCTTTTTATTCTTACAGTTGTCCAGGTGCATATAAAAAAAAAAAAATAATAAATAAACTGTAATTGAAAATTTTTCATTTACCAATACTAATAATAACTGCTTGTAAAAATATAAAAAAAAAAATAAAAAAATAAAAAAATCAATGTATATAAATATATAGTTTTATAAAACATCATTGTTAATAATGAATACAATCAAATTTTGTTATTAAGTTCACCAAATTTATTAATAAAATGGTTATGCTATTTTAATAGAACACATAGAACCAACTTTTAATGCTCTAAAACCAAATTAAATTTTTTTTTTTTTTAGATATTTCTCAAAAACCAATGTTTTCGTTTTTATTTTTCGCTGGGAATAATCATTCCATAGAATAAACAAATACAAAAAATAGATTAATAGATTAAAGGATTTAAATTCTATCTAAAAAATCGAATAAATATATTTAATAAAAAAAATAACATAAATTGAAAAAAATAAAAAAATTATTATCATTTTTAAAAAAAATAACAAAAACAAATATTTTAAATAAATAAAATAAATATATATATCAAAATGTTTTCAATTAAATCAATTTTATCAATAATTTTTATAATTAAATTATTAATTTTTACTACTTTTGCACTTCCACCATCTACTTTATATGCAATTACATCAAATGAAAATTTACAACATAGTATCATGGCATTAAATCCAGATTCATCACCAAATTTGGTTTATAATTCAACAATGAATTTACCAAGTGGTTTAACTATATTAGGTGTTGCATATATAGATGCTGAAAATGTAAGTTTTTTTAATAATATTAACATAAATTAAAATTTTAAATAAAATTCTAATTTTTTTTAATACATAGATTGGATTATATTGTATTGATGCATTTCAAACATCACATTTAATAAATTATAATGTTAAAGAAAATAAATATGAAATCCAAAATTCAATTTTAAATCAATTAAATTATAATAATGGACAAGGTACATTTGCATCAGCAATTAAACAACATTATATTTATCCACAATCAATTCAATATAATTCAAAAATTTATTTACCAGCAGTAATTGAAGGATATAATGAATTAGCATTATTGGAATTTTGGTTTAGTAATGAAGGTGGTTCAGGTGGTTTATTACAAATTTCAACTGTTAATGGTACATCTGATATTGATTTTACATCAACACCAATTGGAGGAGTTGATAATAATGGTGGTATCATTGTTGCATATAATTCAATTTCAGATAATTCAACAACATTTACATTTGTAAATACAACATCAAATTTAAAACATCAAATAAATGGTTTAAATTCAAATCAAATTCAATTAATTTATTCAGACCCAAATACTGGTTTCATTTTTGTAATTTATACAAGTGAATATGATGGTCAATCTGGTTTTGAAGTTTGTGAAATTAATTTTTATTCATTAGAATGTAATACTGCATATGGAACAGTTCCATTAAATCCAAATAATTATAATTACAATCCAGTATTCTTAACAAGTGATTATCAAGATATTATTACATTGAGTCAATCATCATCATCAAATAGTTTAACATTTACAAATTGGGGTGCAACATTTGGTTGGTCTGATACTACTCCAATTACAAATTATTGGTCAAGTAAAAATACAAATACTATTTTTGCTTTATAAATTATTTTTAAAAAAAATAAAAAAAAAATACACACAGATCTTGAAATAAATCTATAAAAATAAAAATGCTTCTGTTTGGTTCATAGAATAAATAACTTATCAATGGAACATGTTTATATAACGTACTATATTTAGAGTTTTTGAATGTTTTGGTTTTTTAATTTTTTTTTTTTTCAGAATTTTAACAAAAAACCGTTGCTGTTTAAATTTCCAACGTAAATTACTATTTTTTTTTTTTTTTGTAAAAGTCAATTTTTTAAATTTTTAATTTATTTTTGACATATTTCCCAGTGTGTGCAGATGCATATAACATAATTAATTATTTTTTTATATAAAAATATTTTATACTATTACCAACTTATGTAAAATTACAAAAATGATAGAAAAAATAACAAATTTTAAAGAAAAAATCAAAAATAAATTATCATATTCATTATTGAATGAACAAGATAAAGAAGCAGATTTATCAAATACATCATGTCCAGAGGAATCAGCATCAATATTTTCAAGATTAACATTTAATTGGACACAAAGAATGTTAATATATGGTTATTTTAATACTTTGGGAATGAAAGATATACCAGATTTACCAAACAGAATGAAGGTAGAAACTACATCACAAATATTTAATTCATTTAAATATTCAAAAAATGATAAAGGATATGGTTTAATTAAATTTATATATAGAAATTTTGTATTTAGTAGACATAAATTATCAATTATAATTCAAATATTTGCATCTGCATTAGCTGTATTATCACCATTATATTTAAAATTATTTATATTGTATGTTCAACAAGATGAAAATGAAAAAACATTATTGGTAGGATTTGGTTATTGTTTAATGTTATTTGCAAGTTCATTATGTTTAACACTTTCACAACAATATACATATTGGTATGGTATGATGACAGGTATGGAAGTAAAAGGTGGTTTAAGTGATTCAATTTATAAAAAAACATTAAAACTTTCAAATTCTGGTAAAAGAGCATATCAATCTGGTGCAATTATGAATTTAATATCGACAGATTGTTCAAATTTTAGTGAATTCTTTTGGATTGATCATTTATTGGTTGTAGTATTTCCACTTCAAATTATTGCATTATTAATATTACTATGTTGGACAATTGGATATAGTGGTTTAGTTGGATTTTTAGTTATGTTATTATCATTACCATTATCTACATATCTCAGTTCGAAAGTATCAGATTATCAATTAAATTCATTAGGTTATTCAGATGAAAGATGTAATATGATTAATGAAATGATTAATTCAATTAGATTAATTAAATTATATGCATGGGAATCTATATTCCTTGAAAAGATAGAACATCAACGTAAACAACAATTAAATCAATTATATAAACGTACAATTTTTTGGATATTAGATAAAATGGTTGCTCAAATTTCAAGTGCATTGGTATTAATTTCAACATTTTCTGTTTATTCATTAACTGGTCATCCAATTACATTGGAAATTGCATTTACAAGTATAACAATTTTTGTTAATCTTAGATCACCATTAGATATGTTACCTCAAGCAGTTCAAAGATTAATTTCATTAGTACCATCTTCAAAAAGAATTTGTCAATTTTTATATGAAGCATCAGAAATTGAATTACAACCATTTGATAATAATAATAACAACAATATAGATTTAGTATCAACTCATGACGTAATAATTAATAATGCAACATTTGATTGGAATGAAAAACCAACATCAATCATTAATAGTAATAGTTTAAATGATGCAATTGTTATTGGTGGTGGTAATGATAATGAAGATGATGGTGATATGATGGATATTGAATTAATAAATGATAAAGATAATAGTCAAGTTGATGAAGCATCAATTTCAAATAGTAACGGTAATGGTAATGAAGGTTATAGTGATGAATCATACGTTTTAAAAAATATAAATTTTAGAGCACCTGCTGGTAAATTAACAGTTGTTATTGGTGCAGTTGGAACTGGTAAAAGTTCATTGGTTAATGCATTAATTGGTGAAATTTATAAAGTATCTGGTTCAGTTGAAATGCCAAAGAATGTAAATGTATCATTTACAGCACAACAACCATTTTTAGCAAATTCAACATTGCGTGATAATATATTATTTGGTAAACCAATGAATATGAAAAGATATAAAAAAGTAGTTGAAGCATGTGGTTTATTACCAGATTTAGCATCAATGCCAGGTAAAGATTTAGTTGAAATTGGTGCAAAAGGTCTTAATATTTCAGGTGGTCAAAAACAACGTATATCATTAGCACGTGCTCTATACTCTGATTCTGATATTAATATATTGGATGAACCATTATCAGCAGTTGATCCAGAAGTTGCAAATCATCTATTTAATCATT
This sequence comes from Dictyostelium capitatum, assembly GCA_015252635.1. NCBI lineage: Eukaryota > Evosea > Eumycetozoa > Dictyosteliales > Dictyosteliaceae > Dictyostelium > Dictyostelium capitatum. The sequence continues at coordinate 2,235 of JACAFY010015502.1, read as the reverse complement.
GTATTCAAGGTCCATTAATGAATAATAAAACACGTATTTTAGTTACACATCAACTTCAATTCATTCCATCTGCAGATCATATAGTCGTAATTGAAAATGGAATTATTACTCAAGGTACATATTTGGAATTGAAATCAAAAGGATTTGATTTTGAATCAATTATGAAAGCTAAAAAATTAAATATGGAAAATAGTAATGTAAATAACAACAGTGGTGGTGAAATTATAAGAAATAGTCAAGATAGTATTCATAATTCATCAGATTCAACAATTAAAAAATCAACTGGATATATTGATAAAATTATAAATGTAAATGATGTTATTGTAAATTTAGATTCAAATGATCATCGTCAAGAAAATGAAAATATTAAACAAGAATCAAAATTATTAGTTGTTGAAGATAGAAGTAAAGGAGCAGTTAGTTTAGATGTTTATAAAAAGTATATTAAATATGGATCATCAATGGTATTTTTCATTTTAACAATTGCAATGTATATAATTAGTCAATGTATTTTCCAATTTTCAGATTTTTGGTTATCAATATGGTCACAAAGAAAAATTGAAAATGCAACAGATTCATTTTACATTAAATATTATATATTGTTTATTGTATTATTTTCAATTTGTTTAGCAATACGTTATATAATGATATTTAAAATTACATTTACAAGTTCAAAGAATCTTCATCATAAATTATTGAAATCAATTGGATATGCACCATGTGTTTTTTATGATACAAATCCATCTGGTAGAATTTTAAATAGATTTACAAAAGATATTGGTGAAGTTGATTTACTATTAATGATTGCATCAGATGTATTATATTGCGGTTCAACTGTATTAGTAGCAATTGGTATGATGATTTATATTAATCCATTAATTTGTTTACCATTTATTGTATTGGTATTGGTATATTTTGTAATTCAAAAAGTTTATAGAGCACCATCAAGAGAATTAAAACGTTTAGAATCAATTACACGTAGTCCGATATTTTCATTATTAACTGAAACATATAATGGATTAGTTACAATTAGATCATTTAGAGAACAATCAAGATTCATTAAAGATATGCAAAATCATATAAATGTTAACCTTCGTTTATTCTTTTATTCATTCTCAATTCATCGTTGGATTGGTATTAGATTGGAATTAATTTCATCATTGGTTGTTTTCTTATCATCATTATTTTCATTATTTAATTCAAATCCTGGTTTATCTGTATTAGCTGTAACAACTGCAATTGGTATGGCAGGTTATTTAAATTGGTGTGTACGTCAATATGTTGAATGTGAAATGAGAATGTCATCAGTTGAACGTATTCAAACTTTTATTGAAATTCCAAGAGAAGGTAGTGAAGTTATTGGTTATCATGATACTGAAAATTACGAAAAACAATTACCATTGGACTGGCCATCAAAAGGTGAAGTTGAATTCCGTAATGTTGAAATTCGTTATCGTCCAACATTACCACCATCATTGAAAAATTTATCATTTTCAATTAAATCAAATGAAAAAATTGGTATTGTTGGTACATCTGGTTCTGGAAAATCAACTACGATGCTTGCATTATTTAGAATGGTTGAAGCATCATCTGGTACAATTACAATTGATGGAATTGATATATCAAAAATTAGTTTACATCGTTTAAGAAGTTCAATTGGTATATGTCCACAAGAACCATTCATTTTTTCAGGTACTATAAGATTGAATTTAAATCCATTCAATAATTATACAGATGATGAAATTTGGAAATCATTGGAAAAAGTTGAATTGAAAGATGCAATTTCATCAATGCCTTTAAAACTCGAAACAATGATAACAGAAAATGGTGATGGATTATCATTTGGTCAAAAACAATTGTTATGTCTTGCTAGAATAATTCTTAAAGATTCAAAACTTGTATTCTTTGATGAACATTCATCTGGTATAGATTATAAAACTGGTGAATTACTAAACAAAACAGTTGAAGAAAATATAAAATGTACAACTTTAACAATTGCACATCGTTTAGATACAATTATGGATTCAGATAGAATATTTGTTATTGATCGTGGTGAATTAATTGAAACATATGATAAACATAATAATTTATCAAGTGGTAATAATTCAAATTCAAAATTCAAGAAATTAGTTAAATATCAAACAAATTATTATAAAAATAAATAAACAGTATATCCTTGACAACTTCGACTTTCAAAAAAAAAAAAAAATAAAAAACGTTTTTTTTTTGTTTTTT